>JANVCL010000134.1:54361-80577 GCA_026546855.1 Erythroxylum incrassatum | reverse complement strand
AAGAGGAAAAGTAAATTGACAAGCAGAAGCAGCTGGAGAACGTTGCTCTCACCCAAAACACAGAGGCGTTTTAGCGTTTAATAAGGGAAAGTGAGGTTGCAAATTAAATGGTATTACCATTGCACGCAAGGCACGCAACAAATTAATGAAAACAGTAGCGCCAGTGTAGGGCCCCCTTATCGCAGGGTATACACCGGGACGCCCGTAGGTCATTCCGATACATATCCTACGATAAGGGTGAGCTACGAACAATCACTACTATACTTCACATGGCATCATAATAATAAAACATCAACATAAAATTACGAACTTTTTTCAAACCAAAATTTTCCTCATTTCATTTCATCAAAACCAAAAGTTTACATATCTGTCAGTAGCCAGAGAGGAATTAAATCACGCAAAGAGGGGACCAGCGTGAAGGTTTTAGAGCTTGCAAACTTAATTGTCCAATCATTAGCACAGTGAACACGTGCCAGCAGGTCCATCCACGCTACAGAGAAGAGAGCACGCGGCAACACAAGAGGTAGAAATAAATCATAAAAGTGAAACAGCAACGCAAATGTAGGAGAGCAAATTAAAAGGATGTAAAAATTAAATTAGCTAGACAGTGGAACGTGGAATCAAGTGGAGGAGACAGCTGGAGAAACGTAACTGGGGCGATTAAGTAGCGACACGGAAAAAAAACAGGTGACACACTAGAGGCAATAAAAAATCAAGCTATAAATCACGCAAATGAGTAGCTACACAAGTGTGGGCGGCGCAACAACACTCACAGGGACGCACAACTGGAGGCGCAAAACAGAGAGGGAAATCAGCGCAACAACTCAAGTAACGGGCGCAAGATGCTTGAGGCTCCAACAGCTGGACATCAACGCATAGTAGAGACTTGAAATATAATAGCGCAGGACGTGAGGCGCAGTAGGCATCAAAAATTAAATCAAGAATATTATGAACCAAAATAATTATATAAACAATTACCTACAAATTATAAGGAATCAAACAGAAAAAAGGAATATCCTACCATTATAGTAGATCAAGATTCTACTATTAACGCTCCTATATTTGAGACACATGAAGTATCTAGTAACAACTCCAACCAGTTTAGTAAAATAGGATACTCAAGATTTTCTCCTAGCCATACAAATTCAATTAAAAAAGGATAAATAAAAATGTTATCTTTAATACTTCAAATTCATCCTCACAACAAAGATAAATACTTTAGCATAAAAAGAAACAATAGAAACTAGAAGCAAAACAAAAATTTTAAAAAAATTGTAACTCCTAAGAAGTAAATTCTGTAACATCTTATTACCCATGTTAAGGCTAAAGTTTTAAATGTGAGATTAATTTGAGAGAATTGAAATGTGTTACGTGCTCATGCATTATGTGATATGCATGCACATGAATATTGAATCGTTGCACATAAAAATAGTTGTACATGCATTCATTGACATTCTGGGTATAATTGTTTATAAATGTAAGTATATTAAGAAATGTTGGCCCCAAAATTTTCTTCTTAATGAATGAGTATGATTTACATTAATTATTAGGTATTTATGAAATTTTGTGGAAATTAATTATTATGTTGATGTTAGAAAGATTATATGATATAGGCTGATTGAATTAAAGTGTAAAGGTTATAAGAATGTTCAAGGAGTGTTTTTGGCAAGACACTTAAGGTTAAAAGAACATAAGCCTATAAGGAAGGGAAAAAATGGGCTTTTGGGCTCATTAAAGGTAGAAATGGAAGAAAGAAATGTAGTCTTGCTTTTTAAGAAGGGGAAAAACATGAATTGAAGAGAAAAGAGAGAGTGTTATGAAGAAGAGAGAGAAAATAAGAAAGAAAGAGAAGACAATTTCGATGGTTGAGAGAAAAGAAGAGACTTGGGCTAGGGTTTCATCATTTCTTAGTCTTGAAAGAGATTTTGAAGTTGTTTAAGAAGGAAAAAAGGTAGAGGAAGAGAAGAGCTTCCATTTGAGCCAATAATCTCTTCATTTGGAAAAGAATCAAGGTAAGATCATTTTGAATCTTTTGAATTTTTGAAAGAGTTTTAGTTCATGGAGTTAGAAAATGCATAGGTCTAAGTATTCTAAAACCAATTTTAGTGATTGTGTTTCGTGGGATTTTCAATTGAAAACCCTATTAAGTTAAGATTTGGGAGTTTAATGAAGTCAATTTGGTAGCGGAATGGTTATGCCCAGGACATTCCAAGTTTGCACAGTGCAAATTCTCAAGTCTTCCATAGGGGTAAATTTTGTGCTCTGACTTCAGGAGAAAAACTGTATTGATTTAGGCTAAATTAGACAAATTTGTCTTCTAGAAAGTTATAGCTTATCTTTTTAGTTTTTGAACGGTATATAGTATGTAAATTTCGGACATCTGAGTCGAAAGTTATGATCTTTATAAGTAGAGGTACTCTGGAGAGTGTAGTCAATGATTTAGAACTTTGGTGATGTGAGGAAGACCCTGTTGAAACCTTATGTATCTTCTATGGTTGACCTTTTGTATCTTCTATGGTTGACCTCCTGTATCTTCTATGGTTGACCTCTTGTATCTTCTATGGCTGATCCTCTATATCTTCTGGTGTCGAAACTTCTTCTATGCACTGTTTATAAACTTCTTCTATGCATTGTTCATCTTACATCGTCTGGTCCAATCTTGACCCTCTAGATGGTAGAATTTATCTTCAAGGTCTTCACAAAATTTGTAGATCTTGAAGTCCTCTTTCAAAACATCAAATAATGACCTTGATCCAATATCTCTGGAGAAAGTTATGTCAATAGTTAAACATCTTCTGTGCACTGTTCATAAACTTCTTCTAGATATTGTTCATCTTACATCTTCTGGTGCAATTTTGACCTTCTAGATGACGGAGCCTATCTTCAAGGTATTCATGAAATTTGTAGATCTTGAATTCCTCTTTCAAATCATCTAAGAATGACCTTGATCTGATATCTCTAGAGAAAGTTACACTAATTGTTAATCATCTTCTGTGCACTATTCATAAACTTCTTCTGGGTACTGTTCATTTTACATCTTCTGGTCCAAATCTGACCCTTTAGATGACTAAATCTTGTTTCAAAGTCTTCACAAAAGTTGTAGATGTTGAAGTCCTCTTCAAAATTGTCCTAAGATGACCTTAATTAGACAACTATGGAGAAAGTTATGCTAATTGTCCTGGAATAGGTTCAATATGATTGAAGACAAAAACTTGTTTGATTCTTTTGGCCCTAACTTTGTTATCCGAGCTCCAAATAAAGTGATTCTTGAACCAATAGATTCCTAACACATTATTCTATCTCTACACAAAAATTTGTATCATTCTGAATTGATTTGAAAAATATTGATTAAATGAAAGTGTGAGAATTTGTTGGAACAGTGAAAATAGGATTATTTTACTAAACATACTTCAATGTTTTGATTATAGTTGGACCTTCAAGATTCCAAATGAGATGATTTTGAATTTTGAGTAAACTAGAAAAATAGGGCTACAAATTATCTAAAGATGTCAAATTGTGATTCAGTCTTTAAGATGTTTAATTTCTGGATGGAAATTGTACATAATATACTGTTTTGAATAAGAGCAGTTCGAAAATGTTTGAAGTATATCTTCCAAATTTCTGAACTAAATGGAATGATCTTGGTATCATTAGAAACTTAAGAGATAGGAGAACAACTTTCTAGAAGGAGCTGTTGCCAAATGTCTCCATTTTCCTTGTCATAATGTTCATGAAAAATAGACCAGGAATTTTGGAGATGTTATATGAAGAAATGAGAGTTTGGATATTGTTTGATCTTATAATGTTAGAATAACATTAATGAGTGAATTGTTGGTATTAAAGTACCAAAGACATGCGTATAATGGAGATGCAGTGGTTCATATGATTAAAGTTGTGATTCAAAAAGAGGAGTAAAGTGTATCTAGTAAAAGTGAATGAGAAGTGAGTTATTATGAAAGCAAACGATGCAAAAAAAGAGAGAGAGAATGTGATAAAATGTGAAATTTGATAATATACCCGGGATTGTCATGAACATGCATCATACATATTCCATGTACACACGTGTGCATAAATAAATGCTTATAATTGTGAAAAGTTATTAATGTGTGTGTGCAATGTGTGTATTGCATAATTTTGATGTGCAGGATGAACGTTCGCATTCAGACGTTTCCAGATCATGAAGCAAATGCTAATCTAGAGTGTACTGTGAGTCGGCCTAGATGGTCTCATTTCATTGTTTGCTTTGTTTGAATTTTTGTATTAATTGACTACTAGATGATGATATGAATGTGATTTGATTGTGTTGATTTCCGGACAGAAAATCTGATGATTGTGAAGTATGAATGAGATATTGAAGTGCTCCTTGTATGTGAATTTGATGAAATACGTGATACATGGCTTGGTTGTTAAATGTCGGACTTAGTTCCAAAGGAAAATGTGAACATGCATATAAACAGTGACGGAGCCAGAAATTTATAATAGGAGGGTCCAAGCATTTAATTTTTTAAAATTTTGGGGGGCCCAATACACTACTAGCTCTCAAATAACTTCATCCTCATATATGTAAATATATATAATATTTAATTTTTTAAAATTTTATGGGTACGTCTATGCATATAAATGAAGAAGTGATACTCAACTTTAATGTTGAATGCCGGACTAAGGTCCGACGATATGTGAGTGTGATAGCATGAGTATTTGCAAATGTGATTGAGATATTCCATTTCATGAATGCATGAAACATAATGGTAGTTATGACTCGAGTAGCCATCGAAAATGAGCTTCAAACTCAAGGTGTGAAAAAAAGCGTCAAGCTCAGAAAGTGATTAAGAGCCTAAGACTCACTATGTAAAATGAGCTATGTATCTCTATCAGATAAGGGATAGTTAGTAATGAGCCCGGCATCTAAAATAGATATGGGATAGTTTAGGCACTCAGTCTCATATGCATTACATATGCATAATGTGAATGATTTAAGTGCATTGAATGTAAAATGTGAAATGATGTGAATTAAGTGTTATGTGACTGGGTGAGTCATTGATGATGGTTACTTATTGAGTTCGCAAAACTTATCCAAAATTTACAAATATTTTTCAGGGCTCAGGAGAATACCCCATTAGGCAAACGGGAGTATACCTACTGCAGGCAAGTGAGAGATAGAGGACGGGATCAGTTTGAGTCTGCATTGTATTTCCTTTATTTTGTATTGAATTATATATTCCACAATTTTTGTATCAGATTATGTATTCCGAAAGTTTTGTACAATGTGTATATGATTGATGTTGTAATGTAAAGACGCTAAGACCAAAATGTTTTGTATTTTGTAATGGGCCCAAATGACTATTGAAAATTTTGTTGATTGTATTGCTTTGATTGAAAAAGTTTATGAATAAAGTGGGTCCGATTTGAATGTTGATTTCCGCAAAAAGATATATATGTTTGTTATCAAAAAAAATTATACCGATTTTTGACAAACTTAATGCTCTAACATGTCACCCTTGCGGGGCTCAGACTCGGATATCACTGATGATGTCAGGTACGTTTCTTGCGAAAGTGGGATGCTACAAATTCACGTAAACTTAATATGATCAAATAAGATGGTAATACAAAATTTGATAGTTTTTAACTTCCTTCTCTAATAATAAATAAACTCCATTGAAAGTCCACAATTAAAACTCATTTTAGTAAGCCTCTTGCCCATGACATTGATATTGATTACACATTAGATATCTAAAAACAATCAAAATACAATGCTATCCCAATTTATGAACAGAATATATTAAATACATTACCAAATTCCAAAAACTATGTACAAAGACTTTTCTAGGAGGACTTTTGAGGATAAAGGTGTATTTATAGCTTTGTAATGAATTTGGTAAATTAATGCTAAAGGAACCAAACTTATGTTCATTTTGTAATAATGACCTCTTATTTTTAATAATAAAATTTTTAAATATTTTTACCTCTTAGAGAAATTGTAAGATTAGGATAACTATCAAAAGAAACAGGATCATTATAAAGGCTCGATTCAACTGGGCTCAAAAGATAGTCTTAAAAATTATAGAATACTGTTAATACTAATGTACTTAATCACTCTTTTATTAAAGCTTTTATCCTTATATTTGTTTCATAGCTTATTATGATAACAAATACACTGTTTCAAAGGCTTTTTTATAAAGGAATATCTCTTCATTCAGTTTTAATAGTATAATATTTTTTTAATAAAAAGTTAAAATTTGTTTGTTAATAGATTTGATCCTTTTGTATTTTAGGAATTTTCTGTTTATCAATAAAATTTTCAAAGTACATTTATGCGAAGGTCAATTATTGAGGATCGGTAGGTCAGTAATTCTTGCCACGCCGAGCATCTACTATAAGTCCAATCAAATGGAAACCACGTGGCTATTGCAGTTATTAACGTTAATACAACCTCAGCCACAAGAAGATCCAAGCTGTCAAACTGGGGAAATATAATCCCAGTTGTAAGCTTTGGGTTAACACAGCATAAACATATTAAACCAATCTTCCTTCAGTTTGACAGAATAACTCGTAAAATAATTGAAATAGTAGTGGACTGGAGTTGGACACACGTCCCTGATACATTCGGGCTACAAAGTTAAAAGATTGACCGCATGCAACTTTGCATATAAAAATGGGATGTTCTAGTACAAGGACTACAAACTTCTGTCAAACTATAGTGTTTTCAAGTGTTACAACTAAATTTCATATCTACAAAGATACAAAGGTAGATAAACCCAAGTTGACAGTCTACATACAGCAACTGAAGGAAGGTGGAAGCCCTAAGATCGGTGACCAAAAATCTTTGATACTAAACCATGAAGGGGCAGTGGAACTTAAAGCACTCTCTACTATTTGACGACATCATCCACAAAAGAGCTAACAATGCAACACGTCCCCAAACGTGGAGCATCATGTCATATTCCTCTCAAACCTTTACACAATTCTCTTAACTGTTTATTGCAGTTTTTCCAGCCTGATCAGCATTCACCTCAACCCACTCACATTTGCAGCAGGCACTTTTTCAGGGTAACTGGAGAAATCCAAGTCAATTATCGACATGTCATATGACACAGATAAGGAATTCGAAGTATCCACAAGTAGAGAAGACTTCATCACATCAGAATGTGCAGAAAGAGGCACTGAATTATTATTTTTGGGAGTGCTTGTAGCAGAAGAAGATTGACTAGACAGCTGAATCTCATCCAATTTATTTCCAAACATATATTTATTTTTTCTAACAGCATCCATCTCCTGGCCAGTTGGAACAAATGTTCGTGCTCGATACTTTCTCGTTCCCTCATCACCATCATTATGATTGTAAAGCACATAATCATGGTATGTTGGTGCAAACTGTAACAATTGTAAGCAAATCATCAGAAGATGTTTCACTAAACCAAAGAAGAGGAAAACAAATGCTCCTAAAGAGGCCATAAGGCTGATAAGAAAACAAGCAAGCACCTGGTGAACAGTGTCATGATAGAAGTCATTTAACATCAAGGCATGTGCAAGGCTTCTGGTAAAACCACAAGACCCCCCAATGTTTGCACCAGCATATTCTTTATATGGAAATGCATAAAAGTGACCAAGCGCAGCAAGAAGCATCTCAACACAAATGATAAAATCTTGAAATTGAGCAGCTTCCTCTGCATCCTTAATCAATCCAGATTTTGCAGCAAGAAAGACAAGAACTCCCTGGGAAAAGAAATAAGAACATGAAAAAGTTTGACCACCAACCTCCTCATATTTTGCAAGGCAAACCCAACTATATTGGATTTGATAATGTTTCAGGAAACACATAGCCATTCATTGTGCCAAAGATATGGGGGGCATGCAAATGGACCAAGTAGAATGGTCACATCTACAACATCAGTGTTTCCTAAAACAATCCAATAAAGGAAAAGATTCATGTAGCCGCCCCAAGATAAGGTGGATATGATTTGGTAAAGTATGTTTCAGTCAACAAATGATAACAAATAAGAAACAGGAGACTAGGGCATCCAAATTGGCATTCCAGTTTTGCAGATCATAATTGCACTATCCAACAGTAAAAAAGCTTCTCTACACTTATATGTTTCAAATAAATACAGGTAAGTCAAAGCAAAGAAAAAGTGTGACGTGGATGTCTCAAAAAACAGAATAATATAACTGAATCAAAACATCTGGCTAAATCTTGCAATAACTGTCTACTATTTTCTGCCATCATAGCAACTAAAATAAAACCTAAAGGAAATGATGTCTCAGGTATGTTTACATTACAAATTGAAGCTTCCTTGAAAATACTTGAGCATCATTAAACCTAATGTGTTTAATAGGAGGAATCATTTGACCAAAAAAAATAAAGAAAGAATGAAAAACTGATGTTGAAGCCACAACCTCAATCTGAAATGGACATCTCTGCATGATATTATTGCACTTTCAAGGAGATAATTAACTCCCGTTGTTTAGAAGTACAAGAAAGAAGGATCTTGTAGAAATTACATGCAGTTATGACAATTAAAAGATTCGGAAATCAAGGAAAACAAGAAGTCCATTTCCTTGTTAGCTTTTCATGGACAAGCATGGAATCCCTAGAGACAGAGTTAAAAGTGTATGAATGAACTTTCAAATGAGAAAATTTAGTATCTTTACGGTAACATATGAAATTCACCTGCCAGTATGTTAAGAAAACAACAGATTTGATAATGATAAACTTTGGAACTGGGTTGAATGGCTGAAGCAGATCTTTGCATGCCACATAAAATAATACTAGAGCATACAAAGCCATCGTGTAGGAGAGTGTGTAGATAATGGTAAGATAGAGATATGATTGGCTTGGGCTGAAATTTCCATCTTCATATTTCCCTTTGGCATAAAGGATAAGTGTAACAGCAACTAAGATAGGCTTCAAAATCACAAACTGCAAACAACCCTGCTTGCACCTCCGTATAAAGCGCCTGTATTTTATCAAACACAATCAGCCAAGAGCAACACGACACCAACATATAAGTAGCAACAAATTTTCAAAGCTTTCAAAAATCCCCAAGTCTCAAGAACAGGTAAGATAATAGTATCACAGACGATGGTTACACAAAAACAGGTCAAGCGAACTGGTACGTAATAAAAGGATAGAAATCATAAATGGCTGACGAATAAAAGAAACAAGTCAGAAATGACACAAGCTGACTAAAATGTTCAACTAAAAATAGCACAAATAATTGCTTCACACCAGCCCATAAACATAAAGAAACTCACCCATCTAAGGGTACTGGTGGAAAGCAACATGTCATCAGGCACCATGATGGCTTCATAACGCGTCCACTCAAACTCAACACAACTGCTCCAGGTCCACCAACCCACGCCAAGCACAATGATAAGAAATTATAAATGACCCAAGCTTCATAGCTGAGACATTTAATAATATGTTAGCATAAAATAGTTTATTTGGTATGTAACACATGAAAAATTACCTACAATGCTCAAAATTTCAAAGGATAGTTAGCACAAGAGATTAAACTATTTGTTCAGCTTTGGGTTGTTAGAATTTCAAGTTTAGAATGGCAAGAATTTTATGATTTAATATGACTGGAATTTTAGGATTGGTATGGTTAAAATTTAGGTTTTGGTTGCTGGAATTTAGTGAGGTAATCGAGTAATGAAAGGTAGGGAACTAGGAATCACTCTTAGGACCTAATTCTGATTTAATGGTACTCGCTTCGTAAGTCTATCTTGGTAAAGATAATAGCTATAGTCAACATGTCTAACATGTCATCAAGGTGAGAGATTGGGAACTATACCTTATTGTCATCATGTTTATCACCCGATAATTAATGCACATTCCCCAGCATCCATCTTTTTTAGGAGCCAATAATGTTGGGATTATGCCCGTACTAAGACTTTCCTGAATAAATCCCTTTTTCAGCAACTCATCTACTTGTCTTTTGAGCTCTTTGCTCTCAATAGGATTTAGGTGATAGGTTGAAAGCCTCAATAGAGTAGATCCACCTACTAAGTCAATAGTATATTGAATATCTCATAAAGAGGGTAATTCACCTAGTAAATCATCTGGTATAAAGTTTGTAAAATTAGTCAACAGTTTACTCATTTCTTTTGATAATTGAAGGGTGTTTCGGGTGTTATTTCTATTACTTCTCTCACCACCATTCCTTTCTCTTTGCTGACAGCTTCAAACTCTAGGCTTCAAATTTATTTTCTTTTCATGAAACATAAATTGATAAGTGCCAACTTTTCATAAATGTTGCACGTCACAATCATAAAGCTCAGTCAACCAAATCAAATGTGATATACTTTCATAGGATTAATATCACACCAAATAAAATCTCCATATATTCCTAATTTAAGAAACCAAATACCTTCAAGCAACCAGTAAAATGCTATCATCCACCCAAGCAACTTTGTAGGGATGTGGATGTTTCTCTAAGAGTAAATGCAATAACTTCATTATGTTCTGATACCATATTCATACTACTACATCAATGATAAACTTATATACTTTATCTCCACGCCTAACTTGAATAAAGAAATGGCAATACGAAGCCATTTTCTTTGTTCTTCCACCTTAGGAGTTGTAAGTATGCGCATACTGCATTAAGGTTTGTAGAATCAACTTGCTCATCACTAGAGCCTCCTTTCAACTCCTCCCCTACATCATGTTTATAAACATATTCATTAGATTCTTCCTCCTCTTCTTCCATCATGTGCGAACCTCTATTAGTATTTTTATAAGCAAAGTGGTCCCTCCCATTACATCGAAAGCACTTCTTGTCATTACTGCCTCCTCTTGTCCCAATCTTAACAATGGCTTTTTGTGTTTAGGTTCAGAACCTTAAGAAGCTTTATAGTTGCTTTGTGGTGCAAAATTTTATGCATTTGATGCGGGCATAAAATTTTGGATAGTCGTAGTTCTCTTTATGCCAAACTCCTCATCTTGACTCTAAATTTTTGTTGTTACTTATCTTAGATATTGTTCCACTCTTAAAGCTAAATGATATGCATCTTTGAGGTTGTAAATCCTTTACATCGTTAGCTCCTTGCAAATTCCTACCCTTAAGCTATTTTGTAGTGAGATTTAAGTTGTTCAGATTCCATTCCTTCACACCGGATAGAAAGTTCATAAAATATTTTGAAGCATCCTATTTCAGACATAATCCCTAGTCTAATCATCGTGAATTGATCTTGGAGATCTTTTTGATAATGAAATAGTAAGTATTTTCCAATAACTTCAACTTCATCCTTTCCCAACCAACAATTGGTGGATGATCTGTTTTTCGAAGTCTATCTTCTATCAATCTCCACCAGATTTTAACATCCAACCAGTTTCATCTTTGCAAATCAGACTTTTTGATCTTCTGAAATGTACTAGTCAAAGAAGTCCTCCATTCCTACTATCCAGTCCAAGAACTACTCCAAAAAGCAACACCAAACAACATCATAAGTCTTGTCAATTGTATTTATAGAGGGTTTCATAACAAAGCCACATGGCTTTACTACCAAATAGACATCAGCAACATTTGAATTGTTGTCTCTTGTAGTTGAATGCACTAACATATCGTCATTGCTGAATTTTGACTTTGCAAGTACCCTTGATTTAATTTCACATCTTCATTCAAATCGAATTCTCCTTCATCACCCACTACAATATAAGCTTCATCAACCTAAGTTGTTATTTTCTCAACACCAATGATATCGTCAAGTTTTGAGCCAACAAGCTCCGAAACCGTTAGTACCTACGAACTAATCTTTTCAGCTCCTTATTTTATTATTTTAGCCTGTTTTCCTATTATTTCAGCCTGCTGTCTTGTTGCTCCAGCCTGATGTTCTCGTGTTTTGATTTGTTGTTCAGGTGTTTCAGCTTGTTGTTTAAGTGTTTCAACATGTTGTTTAGTTGTTTCAGCTTTAGGGTTCACCAAATGATTCACTTCCTCCAGCTTTTCTTCAGTTTTAACATTTTCATCTCCCACTGTCAAACTGTCCATATCATCAAGTACCTAAGGACCTTCTATGTAGGCTTGAAGGTTCTAATTGATAAGTTGATCAAGAGGTGCCAATAGTCCCACCATCCAAAACAAACACTTTCTATAAGCCGTGCCTATTAAATTTGAAGAATCAAAATCGGTATATGAGTTTTCAGTAAAGATTTTCTCTTTCATTGCATGCTTTTGATTAACATAAATCCCTTCATCTTGCTTATTACCACCTTCCCATGTTTAGAATCAAGTATAGATTGTTGCTTTGCATAATTATTTATTGCGGGAATTTTGACTTTTAGAAAATAAATTTCAAAGCTGTCAATCCTCTCCAAAAATTGACAAATATGCTTTCTTTTGAGAGTTGTTACATATAAGTTGGTATTTGGAGCACTTGTGAACATAGATAATCAATACCCAATTCTTTTGCAATATTCAAATGTACTTTCATCTAGCTCTATGTTGTTAAGTATTCTTCCATACGCCATCCCACTACCTTTCCTAATTGTGAATCAAAACTTTGATACCAAATTGATGTAGAACAAGCAAAAGATCTATCAAACTAGTGGCTAAGACCCACAAAACCTATAAAATTTGGCTTCTGGAATTTGTGTTCTAGGTTTGGAATTTTAGCTTAGGTTGTTGAAATTTCAAATGTGGAATAGTAGTAATTTTAGGATTTTGATTCCTGAAACTTTGGGCTAGAATTGCTGGAATTTTAATGAAATAAATAAGCACTGAAGGGTAGAGAACTAAGAATCACTTTTAGGAAAAAGCATCACACCTCTTCTAATTGAAAACTTAAGTTTAAAAAATAAAGATTTTATCATTAAAGGCTTGAGTACACACACACACACACACACACACACACACACAAATATATATAATCCTTATTCTAGTAGCAAAAGGTTCCTAACTAAAATATCTAAACAAAATTGAACCATATATTAATAAGAATTCTATATTCTTAAATAAATTTAAATTCTAAACAAGTAGGATAACATAACTACAACTAGGATAACATATCCAACTCACTAGTACTTCCTATCTAATAAGGAAACCTAGCATAAACTAAATTTCAGCCTTGTTGTCTATGTTGTCACCTCAACTCCTACTCTTCATTCCACCAAATTAAAGCTTGTAGTTGACTAATTTGTCATCTTTTATTTCTTTTATAAACTATAAGCTCTTTTGCATTATTTTGCTTATGTAGCTCCAGTTTCAAGGAAAAGAGAGGAGGCTTGTGTAATAGAAAAACCACATGTATACTTACACTTCCCGTATGGAGTTGACATATATAGAACTCTTGGGCAGAACCAAGGACATAAAAGATGTTAGAGCATACACCTGCCATCAAGCAAGGAGTAAAAAGAGTGATGGCATATTCAAAGAAAATGCAACTGCAGATCACACAGAAAAGAACTAAAACAACAAGCATAATATCACTCATAAATTCAGTGTATGACAAACAGATTCCACTTGTTCAACAGTAGATAAAAACACAGCCATAAGTGCACAGGCACAAATTTGAAGAGTTAACTTCAAAGCATGACAAAGAGAGGGAAGAATTCAAATTTTTTTCAGAAGAATTGCATACATTATTCATGATGTTGATATGTCAAATATAAGTACTTCGCCAGCTAGCAACTTTTTGGATAAATCAAAAGAACATTGATAAGTGAGTTGGTGACATGATGTCAGTTTTTTCAATTAGAAAATTTTCTTAGGAGCTTTACCACAAACAAAAGGTAAATGCAAAAAGAAATTGAGGAACGGTTTTTCCAACGAGAAGACTAATGAAATAGTCTTTGAAACACTACAATCTATTTGATCAACTACACAAGAATGTAGCTTTTCAACATTGCTTCTTTTAAATGTGAGATTCATCTCCAGAAGGTTAACTGGATAAATCATTGTACCCAAATTTTGATTCATATTGTAACTCTAAGCTATTAGAAGCCAATCCTTTGAACAATGAACGTCCATTACAAGATAAATCTTATACAAATTCCTGTTACATTATGCCCTCAATTACAGTCAGTTACATTACATTAGATTATAAACTATATTCAATTACGTTATATCCCCACCAAACATAACCCAAAAGTCTCTAATAAGTAAGATTGAATACTACACAACAAAAAACATCGTCAATCCGCTTATCTCAACTAGCTTATAGCAACAAGGCTACTAACATGGTAAACCAGTATCCATATAGTAAAAATAAATGAAAAGCACTAACCGGAACCATAAAGACGATGCGAACTATGAATCTCTGGTAAGTAGGTTCTGTGTAATTCAAAAGGTGTCGGTAAATGTGAAAAATGGCCAAAGCAATAGCTCCAGCGGTGCAAAAGAAAGCAATGATGATTAAGTATACTGGAACCAACTCGACCATTTTGAAAAGCCCACCAAACCAAATTGGCTGTCCACTGCCTTTTTCAGAAAGTAAAAGAGACATCGATGAGTAAAATTTGCGGTAAGCAAGCAACACCATTCGAAGTTGCAGAAGTGGAATGAAAGAAAGAGGAAACAATATCGCCAAAAAAAAAGAACCTAACCTTAGGGTATTGGTCGCCTGTGGCCGCAACACAAGAATGAATTCGCACGCAGGTATCAGTTAAACGGATGATGCGCTTCTCTGGTTAGGTTTTGATCTCTAAACAAAAAGAAGGACGCGACGTTGCATTCTAAAAAGGATGAGCAAAAGGGATTTGAATTGATTGCGTTGGGTTGCATCAGTTACAATTGTTGTTACATTTGAATGGGAAAACCCAATTGAGACTCCGGACGGATGAAATAATGAAAAAGAAAGGAATGAAAATCTAAAAAACAAAAGAAAACTACTTTACTTACACTGCTCCTCCTCCATGAATGAGAGAGACAAGAGAAACATAAGGAGAGGACGAAGGAGACGGAATATTTATTGATTTAGATGTTGCTGCTGTCAAGTTAACCAACACGCCGTCGCCGTCTTCTCTACTTTTGTTTTTTGTTTCTGTTTTTAAAATAACCCAATTTTACATTTTTTATTTTCGTTTCTTTTGCCACATTTTAAATATAATCACATTTTATATGTTAATTAGCTATCAAATTTAACATAAACAGTCCGATGATGAAAAGGTGTGGTTGCCCTGCGGATATTATGATTTTTCAATAATTGTGCAACTCATAATATAATACAACACAATAGTTATCATATACACTACTCCTTTTATTGTGATTTCAATTGTAATGCTCTCTATAAAATCTCCTCGGTTTCTCAAATCTTTCTTTCATTGGCCTGTCGCGGGGGGTTCCAACAAAGTTTTAGCAAGAGTTTGCCTTTGGAGGCGGAGCTTTGAGGCGTGTATGTGGGCCTCCGTTTGACCTAGAAGAAGAGATATCATTGGGTTATTGTCGAAATTGACTCTCTGGAAGTGACTACTATCCTCTCTGCTCCTACTTTTGTGCTTAATGGGGTTTCTTTCTTAATGACAGGTATCCAGGCGCTACTCCATCGTTCGTGGACGATTCTTCTCTACCACGTCTACCTGGAAGAAAATCAGTGTGCGAACCGTTTGGTCAATCTAGCTGTCGCCCTCAGCCCGGGGCTCTATTACCTTCCAGAGCCACTAGCGGCTATACAAGAGTTGCTCCACAGCGATGCAAAGGGCGTTATGTATTCTAGAGTTTAATTTTGCTTTTCCTTGTGTATCAAAAAAAGAAAAAAAGTCTTTCTTTGGTCAACTTCCTCGTTGTAGCTTTACCTAACTCATCCCTTTTCTTTTACGTGATATCATTAGAAATACCAACTTTTTCATGGATACTCTACTCCCACCTATAGTGATTAAAGTTGAATATGATGCCACATGATTTACGGATGCGTATATGTGTCTTAGAACTCCCATCTTTATATGCATATATGCATATATGTTCCTTGGTACCTATTGTCTACAAGCCGTTTTTCTCAGCCACCTATATACTTACTAATTTTCCCTTTTGTTGCTTATCACCCCTACACCATTTCTGAATGTGCATTGCATCTGCGGAGGTACTTACTACAATTGTGGGCGGCCAAGCACTGAACGTGAGAATGTGCTAGCAAGGGAGATTATTAGCAGTAAACTGTTTATTTAACTAAATTGCTAGAACATTAGTTTTGGTCTATGATTAGGTCATGTTTTAGCTAAGTAGACATACTCCCTGCATCATTCCTTTTCTATCTTTTAGTGTTGAAATCAGACTTCATTAATGTGCAACTCGAGATCATGAAACTTGTAGATAAATTTGACTTGGAACAAGTCCATCTCTAGTAAATTTTGGACGTGGACAAGGTTGTATTAGATAAATTCAACATTACATTGGGCGTAAGCAACAGGATTAAAAAGCTGTTCCTTTCTGTACTCAAAGCACTGCTCAGTGTTAAACCACACCAGTGAGTACGGGTAAAGCTATCATTGATTAGTCTATTAAATTGGGTGGAAGTCCCTATTCTGATTTCAGAACGACTAGCAAAATTGCAATAAGGGTGAACTTTACAAAGAATCGGATTTTTTATTTGGTGAAGGTGAGTACAAATTTGGTGTTGGTTAGCTGGTATTAAATAAGGGACTTTTGGTAGAGATCCCAGAACTCACATACCTAAAGAAGCAGGCAAACATTTACTAAGGGATGTCACGTCTTATTGCGACAGCACAATTCTTGAAGCCATCGGATCAGCTTAATATTAGATACCATAATGGCATCAGGTCAAGTTTGCTATGGTGCGGTGACTGTCAGCAAATTCTCGAACCAAACGCTTTAAAACTCTTCCTCCTTTCCCTTGCATATGCCCAAAATTGTTCTCATTTCCATTGCATCTCTTGCTCTCGAGATAATCTGAAGCAGCACCAACAAGAGCCCCCAACCAAACAGGGACTATAGCTTCAGCCTCTCCCTGCTTTAAGTACTCAACAGGGAGCGTCTGCACCTGTTGCAAGTCCAGTTACCAAAATGTTGTGAATACAGAAGAATGATTCAATTGAAATCTAAAATGGTGATCATACAGACTTAAAAACAGGTTCAGAGGCTGCTCAACAGCCAAGAAGTCAAATTTTCAATGAACTCATAAAAGAGACTTCACAGTTTTGACTTGGTTATTGAATCAAGAAACTTTATCAACAAAACTCCATGTCATTGAAGACTTCAGATTCTAGGAATTAAACATCTTTATGTTTCCTTCATACAGATTAGTACTTTAAAATCAAACCTGCTGAAGCCATGATAAGTTGATTAATCACCGATTTCTCAACCAAAGAGCTAGTTGTCTAATTTTTTTTTTTAAAATGTAACAATAAGCGAGCCTAAAATCCCAATGAACATCGATAGTTGCCTAAAAAGAATCAAAATTAAGGGAGTGCAACCATTCTAATGAGATTTGTTGAGTCAGACTCAAATTAATACAAAAAGGAGGATGGCAACAATAGGGATTCATGGGTATAAGTGATTGGTTTCATCCACTAGCAACCAATCACAAACGTCGACTTAAATAGTTTACCAACCCTACATCCACATACACATACAAAATGCGTATGTTTGTGTGTGTGTGTGTGTGTGTGTGTGTGTGTGTGAGAGAGAGAGAGAGAGAGAGACCGCTGCTTGCAGCCATCCATGCAAAGATTCCCAGGAAAGAATAGCCTTCAACGTGCTTCTTTCACTCAAACTGCAAACTGCAGCCAATTGTTGCAATATTGTTGCACACTTGTGAACCTGTCAGGAGAAAAGAACAATCATTGCTATTAGATGCATGCTAGAGCACATTCAGACAAAGAGGCAATGAAGCAATCATCAATTAGTCCCACATTGGGAAAAATTCACCTATTGTCTTCACGTGACTTTAGATGATCCTATAAGTTTCTTCTACTTCTGTTTGAAATATTCTTCAAGCAATAGCACAAGTTTGAACAAACCATCATGTGCTGATTATAGTCTCTCCACAACTATCAACTAGTAAACCATATAATTATGAAATTCCAACTTATAATTTTGTTCACAAGATTAAATTAGCAGCTGCATTTAATAATAAGATATCAAGTTCCCAAAACTAAAACTTATGTACATAGAGAAATGCAACAAATAAACAGCTTAAACAGCTTATAGATCTACCTGTTCCATTTTCCTTGGAAGGAATTCGACTTCGATAACTAATTAGACTAGAATATATTGTTATTACAGAGTGATAGAGATTGTATTGTATCACTGTAGATTTAGTTATTACAATATCCCTATAGCTTAATATAGGGATCCCATTTAGTTCCTTAAATAATAACTGAGTAGTTAGTGTGCATATATATATATATATATATATATATATACTTCTGTATAACAAATTAGTGAAAACATCTCCATTCTATCTTAACATGGTATTAGAGCCAAGAGCAAAAGTTTGGAATTTTTCTTTTCTGGGTCACCTTTCTCAAGTTACCGTTTGCTCTCGCTGTTGGCACCACTAGGAGCGTCATTCGTCAAACCACCTCTCCCCAAAGCCTGATCACCAGAAGCCTTGCATGCAAGCCTCACACACCACCTGAAGGTTCTGCATCTTCTCCCATGAATTGGTGCATGGAAGTGTGTGTGACGGCGCCTTGCCCTTCGGTCAACTTCTTTGGCGCCACCTCTCCCTTAATCCACTTCTATATGTCTAGTTTACTTAGTACCTCAAGAGGAATGCTTGTTCCTCATTTTTTCACTGATGGACCATTTTGACCATGGTTTTCAGGTTAAAAAGCATCAAACCCTAACTGGCTTGTCTACATAGGAGTTGGTAGTCTCGTCGACTGGTTGATTCTACCCAGGAGTACCGAAATCAATGATCCTCTTAGATCCCAAAGCAATATTTGATATAGTTTGTAGTTTTGTTGACTTTCTATTAGCATTTGATCTTTTCTGGTTGTTCTTGATTTGCTTGACTATTTTGTCTCCATGACTAACAAATAGAAAAACTTGGTTATGACTGATGTCATTCTTGTTATGTCTAAAATCACATAATATAAATTGACAGGTTTCAATAATCTAGAGTGGTATAAGATCATTCAAATTTACCAAAAGGGTTTCTAAAGACCATTACCTCACTAATGATCCACTATCGAACCATAATCATAAGGAGTAGCTGTGTGAGGATGCCCAATTACTCTTGCAAATTCAAAATTCTATTGACGATGAGGTCATCAGTTTAACTAATCATTGTATGTTAAAGAATAGATAAAATATATAGAAATTTTGAGTCAATGTTTGGCTAAGGAATTTGAGATCAAGGCATTGGGAAGGCTGAAGTATTTTCTCGGGATTGAAGTTGCTCACTCTAGGACGGGAATTTTTATCTCTCAACAGAAGTATGTTACAGATCTTCTCAAAGAAGCAGGCAATACAGCATGAAAACCAGCAAGTACTCCAATGGATCTGAATCTTAAGCTTAGAAAGGCAGAGGAGGATGCAGTAGTAGATAGAGAAATGTATCAGCACCTAGTAGGGAAACTCATTTACTTATCGCACACACGACCAGATATAGCATATGCTGTAAGTGTGATTAGTCAGTTCATGCATAACCCAAAGAAAGTTCATCTACAAGCAGCTCACAAAGTATTACATTATCTCAAAGGAACACCAGGGAAAGGTACTTTGTTTAAGAGGAATGGGGGATTGGTACTTGAAGCATACACTGATGCTGATTATGCTAGTTCAATTGTCGATAGAAGATCAACTTCAAGATATTGCACCTTCCTTGGTGGAAACCTTGTGAAATGGAGAAGTATAAAACAAGGAGTGGTAGCTCGGTCAAGTACAGAAGCCAAATTTTGGGCAATGGCTCAAGGTGTATGTGAACTACTTTGGTTGAAGATCATCCTTGAAGACTTGAAGATTAAATGGGACGATCCTATGAGAATCTATTGCGATAACAAGTCTGCGACAGGTATAGCTCACAATCCGGTACAACATGACCGAACCAAGCACATCGAAATCGACAGGCACTTTATTAAGGAGAAGCTGGAGAGTGGACTGATTTGTACTCCTTATGTGTCTACACATGGTCAATCATTGCCAAAATGACTAGAACTAGTCATTTGGATAGTTGGCCCTAACCACTTATAAACCCTTTAACATTTTCATATTTAGTCAATGTGGGATATTCTAACATATTCTACTATTATTTTGTGCAAGTATGTGTTAAGGAATAACATGATGTCAATTTCTAGAAAGCTAACATGGCAAGATTGCAACAAGCAAATAGTACACAATATTTGCATATATAAAAATATATATACACAGACTATAGGTAGATGGTGAGAGGTCATGGAAGTTTTGTGAAATTTCCCCATCTTGGTGGTTGTGGGAGAGAAAGAGCCTCTCAAATCCTATCAATTCCATTGTAATCCTCAATCATTTGGTTCCAGTATTATTCACCATCCTCCAAATTACTACGTTCAATTAGTTTCCTATTAATTTTGGTATCAAAGTGTTGATCCTATAGTGAGTAATTCTCCAAACCAAAATGGAAGCTAGACTAGAGCAAGTAGAGAACGAGTTGAAGCAAATATCTGCCTTAAAAAAAGATGATGTAGATCTAACTAGTACCATAGCCTCCTTGGCACATAGAATGGAGGAGAGCTTCCACATACTCATGATAGTATGATGAATCAATCCCCAGGGACCAACCACCAAGTTGAATCTAACTGTGCTAGATTCGAAGTGATTCCGAAGTTGAACCCAGCTCTTTTAACCCCTCCAATTGCAAAAAAAAAGTCAGATTGGGACAAAACCCTTGAAAATTGGAGTTACCAATTTTTTTTATGAAGAAGGCCTAGATGCAAGGATCTTTAGAGTAGAGCAGTATTTTGCTATAAATAACTTTAGATAGAGAAGTTGGAGACTACAGGAGTTTGTTTTGAAGGTGAAGCCAAGGTTTAAGGAAAGAAAAATCATTCTTCTCTTGGCAGGAGTTGAAAGCCCAAATGTTCTATCAATTTGTTGGGATACAATAAAGGGCATAGCTTCACTAATTCTTCGACGTCTAACAGGTAGAAAGGAAGCAGAATATCAAGCTCACTTGGAGTTCTTAGCTGCTTCAGTAAAAATCCCAATTACGGTTAATGTTTGTTATTCAAGCCTATTTAAAAGGTTGTGCTGAATAAAAGGAATCAAGCAGAATTTTATATATAAAAAAAAAACTAGTGTGAGGTTGAGATTCTGTGTAGGACGAGTCAATTTCTCAGCAAATAGTATAGGTTCATCCAAAATAGGGAACAACACAACTAAGGGAAAGGAAGTAGATCTTCCCGTGTCTCAACCTATGACTAGATCCTACACTAGGTCTCCTAACACCTAGAAAGAAAGAGGATTCCTTCTTTTTGTTTTCGAGAGATGCTATGATCTTTCTATCTCAATGATGTTTTTCAGAAGTTGGGATAAGGGAGTCAATTTGACAACAACTATGAATCAGAAGAGTGAGAACAATAGCGGGTTGAAAAGAAAGTCATCATAGCCAAAAGGTAGAAGACCAAACAGGTTGAGAAGAATTGTGAAAATAATTTTCCATAGTTAATGTGAATATATGAATAGAGATATGCATTGATATCTCTATTCATATATTCTATAAATTGTGAAATAGGATTTCCATTGATATTTGTTGACAAATTTTCAAATTATCTAGTTTATTCCTCATTTCGTCACTTAATTCCTCTTTCTACATGCATATTAGTATGAGAGATTACATGGCATAAACACACATCAAAACCAAACAATTTAAGGCACCACAAAATATAGAAAATGGAAAGAGGAAACAGGTAATTGAAACTGCTATCCTGAATCTAAACAATTAAACTGCATAAAAATGAATAAGTAAAAGCTCAAAGGCATTCTTTAAGCCAAGTTGGAATGTTTTGTGCTTACCAAATCACCCTCCTCTCCTCCAGTGTAATATCACCAGTAAGAACATCTGATGCTAAGCCATACATTGTAGGATTCCGTAATATACAAACATACAAGTAGGTATAGCCAAGCCAATTGCAGGCCTCTGGCATTTTGAACTGTTCCAGGAGTCCTTTTTGAACATCATCCCGTGAAAACAATGCCACATCGGTAGTCAGAACTAGAGTGGAGTTGGCTCTGTGCTCGTACTATTTGAAGCGGGCATGAGCCTCCGCACCACCGACACAACCACCATCGACATGCCAATTTATCGGATTTTAGAATCAAAGTTCGACAAACCTAGATTAGAGGATAATAAGAAAACAATAACGGAAATGCCTCCAAATTTTATTACTATTAAACCCTAGAATTTTCATCGCTGAAACCTAACTAGAAACGAAAACGATGGGTCAGAAATGAACAAAGAAAAAAACGAAAGAAAAACCCTACATGTAACTAAGGAAAGAATAATGATTCAACTGAAGAGCAAAAACATGTCCATTCAATTCATCAGGAAGAAAAAAGAAGGTAAATACTCAGTATACAACAGCACTTGCAACAAATTTCTACATACAACCAATGGATGATTGTACTTCCTACAAACAAGACGCTACTCCTCAACAGAAGGCTGTGCCAATTCCTTCCAGGCTCTCCGCTTCAAATTTCAATCCTTTCCATCATCCAAACCACGCTGTTTTCCAAAGAAGAAAAGAAAAAGGAAAAATAAGGAGGGGAAGGCTGGCGGGCTGCAAGTAATCGTTTTCGGTTTGAAGCCTATGTTCATTCATCTGATCTAAGAACTCAAAATAACTAGAATTTTGGGCTTTAAGCCTAAAATTACTGGGTCTATGGAGCATTGACACTACTAACAGAACATCAACATATCATATTCAGTCACGTAGACAAAATTCTCAACTCACCATCACCACAACTCTCTTCTGCTATTATTGAAGTAGAAATAAAAATAAAATTTGATGAGAGGTGGAGACACCATAACATAAAGCTTGAAGCAAGAAAGCAGAATCTGGCATGGGTCTGAAACTAGAGCCATGCTCTTCTTCTTTGTCGTCTTCTTCCTCTTCCTTCTTAGCTCAGCATTCTAAGCTCGTCTTGTCCCCGTATCCTCGTTCCTACCTCCCACTCCTCAGGACAAAGACTCCTTCACCTTGCAAAGCTTCTTGGCAAGAGGTATTATTCACATCTCATTTCTAGCTTCTGCTCTGAGTTTCCGTTTAAGTTTTTTACGAATTTGGTCTTTTGTTTTCATAGTTTCTTTGATCATATGTTTTTTTTACTGTATGTAGCTTGTTGGAGTTGTGGTGTTTTCAGCAATTCCGTTCACAGCAGTCAAGGCTATAGCCAACAGCCCGCTTGGCGACTCCCTTCAGAGAAGATTAGAGGAGAGAAAAAAAGCTGCTGTGTTAGAATCTTCCAAGTTTCGGGCTTTAGCGCAGAAGGCCCGAAAAGAAAGGTAATTTGCGGAGTAAGACAAACTGCTTCCGGTTTCACCCTTCATCGTTCCCTCTAAAAGATTATATCTCTTTACCTTGGAGCAAGTTATGATTCAAACAAAGCTGATGATAGCTTTTATAAATATCTTATTTGGGGAAATTAGTGTATGCATGGCAGAGTAAGGAAAATCTTCCCTGTATGGTAGAGTTTTTATTCCGTTGATAAATATTCTATTTCATGTTTCCGACTGTAATGGCAATGCTGCTATTAGCTGCAATCTCGTTCACAAATTATACTTGAAGTAGTTTAACTATGATGAGGAAATTGCACCAGCTATCCAAAACCTGGAATTCGCTGAAAATATTGCGTTATAATAAGAATCTTCAACAATGCAGCTTCTGGTATGGAGAAGAGCGCCCTCGTTGGCTTGGTCCCATACCTTACGAATACCCTGGATATCTTACTGGAGAACTACCTGGAGATTACGGTTTTGATGTTGCTGGCCTAAGCAGGGACCCTGTGGCACTTAAGAGATACTTCAAGTATGTTACCTTTTACATTCTTTTGCGAAAAGTTCAATTGATTTTTGTATGTTACGTGCAACCAACGAGGCTTCCTTCTTATTTTTTACATTTATATATGTATATTATGGCAGCTTCGAAATACTCCATGCTCGTTGGGCTATGCTTGCCGCCCTTGGTGCTCTGGTTCCAGAAGTGCTAGACCTTGTAGGTGCCTTTCATTTCGTTGAACCTGTCTGGTGGCGAGTAGGATACTCGAAACTCAAGGCTAGTATCTTGATTATGCATGTTGGCTTTTGCATATCTGGCTATTGTAATAAAATTGTTGGAATTACTAGCAGGGAGAGACACTGGATTACCTGGGCATTCCAGGGCTTCACTTAGCTGGAAGTCAAGCTGTGATCGTTATCGCTTTCTGCCAAGCACTCCTGATGGTAGGTACTATATATGATTACAATTTATAGTAATTGAAATGGTAATGGATGGATGATGTAAAAACTTAAAACAGGTTGGTCCAGAATATGCGAGATACTGCGGGATAGAGGCGTTGGAGCCTTTGGGAATTTACTTGCCAGGCGACATCAATTATCCGGGAGGTGCGCTTTTCGATCCATTGAACCTGTCTAATGATCCAGTTGTGTTTGAGGAGCTGAAGGTGAAAGAGATAAAAAATGGACGCTTAGCAATGGTTGCATGGTTGGGGTTTTATGCGCAAGCAGCTTTTACGGGTAAAGGTCCTATCCAGAACCTTGTGGATCACGTTTCAGATCCATTTCACAACAATCTATTGAATTTTGTACATTAAATTCCGTTTGGATAGATAACCAAACTTAACTCCTTGCTTGCAAGAAAATTTAAGATTCAAGGGACAGTACTTGCTGCTATATAATATGAATTGGTGATCTATTTACTCAACCAACTACAATGCACATCACATGGTGTGGAAATTAAGACAGGTGAGGTGAGCAGTGAGCTAAGAGCTAACAAATGCTTTGCTGTGTGATTTTATTTCCACATGTGCTTTTGCAATACCAGATCTTTTGTCCAGTTTTACTCTGTCTTATTCTGTCTTATGAAATCTCACCCATTTATTTTGTGGGCTCCACGTGGGTCCCATGCGGGACCCACATAAATAAACGGCTGAGATTTATTGAACACAATAAGACACCATAATATTGGACATGGGATCTGGATCCTGCTTTTGCCTGGATCCATTCAAGTAGAATAGAATCACGCGTTTAAAAAAATGGAAACTAAAGCCAAATATAAATTCTTAATAAGCAGTTGGACTCCTAAAACTTAAAATCCAATGCCAATGGAAGTAGGGATGGGACTTGAATGGTAAAATGTATACAAATATTATTAAAGAAAACAAAGTCTATCCATTCCATCCTCAATCACTTTCTTCTAGAGTGCCTTGCTTTATTATTTATTTATTCCCATTATTAATGACAATCTTATTCCACTTTTCATCCTTATCAATAACTAATACAAAAACGGAATCTTCTTTATAGTTACATACAGTATATTGACAGACGCATAAATTGTAGCATATTAGATCTCTGTCTAATATTATAATATTTTATTGTATTAGTTATTGCAGACATTGGATGGTCGTTCACTTCGGCCTGATGAGGAACCACCTGTAATTTCTATTAACCATACTGAAAGGTTGCCTCGCAACGTGACATTGACTTCCACATTTCAAGAAGAAAAACCAGTTCAAGCTGTGGAGAAAGAAGAAACGGGTCACAAGTCAATGACAAAATTTAGGGGCCAAAAGAATCAAACAGCTAAAAGAAAAAACCTTGTTAAATCAGCAGTTACTGAGAATGCATTGGCAACTGTTTCTGGAAGGAATGAAAATGAAGAGGCGGGAAAAGCGGAGGACCCTAAGAAATCAAAGGAGGAAGAAGAGCTGGCTAGGAAGGAAGATGAACTCAGAAAAGCCGAGGAAGAAGCCAGGCTGCATGAGCAAAGGAGACTGGAGCAGATAGCCAAGCACAAAGAGGCAATGGGAAGGAATCTAAGAAAAGCTTAAAGGAACCAAGCCAGGGCTCTGGCAAAAGCGCAGAAGGAAGCTGAAGAAAGAGAAAGAGTAAGTTCCACCAAGATGATTCTGATATAACAAATGTAGATATTTACTATTACTGTATCTTATTTTAGGTTAGTAACTGTGTTGGGTTTTTTACTGATTTCTTGTTATCTTTAGTAACCAAGACTGATAAACTTTGTTAATATGCAGGAATATAATTTGCAGAAAAGTAAAGAAGACAAGTATTTACTTGGTTCGATAGTCAAGGACTATCTACATCCAAGGTTCCCACCTTTGGTG
>JANVCL010000134.1:27105-53296 GCA_026546855.1 Erythroxylum incrassatum | reverse complement strand
TAACTTATATATTGCAACCAAATAATTTTTGGTTGCAAAATGTATATAATTAGCAACCATTTTACTATGGTTGCTGAAACCAAATTTTCTTGTAGTGTGAGCTTGGTGAACACTTTCTTTGGATGGTCGGGGATGACGATAAATGTGCAGAAGAGTAGAGTTTATGTTTCCTCTGATATTTTAAATCCAAAGTGGATATGCAACATGGTGTGTTTTTCCATGTAGGAAACTCCCTTTTGTTACTTGGGAGTGCCAATCATATCGGGTAAGTTGAAATTCTCAAATTTCTTGTCAATATTAGAGAAGTTGAGAGCTAGAGTTTTTGCTTGGTAGAATAGTTTTTTTATCATTAGCTACTAGAGCCACCCTCATTACGTCTGTTTTGAATAGCAAGCATGTCCACTGAGCAACTCATATGGTTATTCCTAAAAGAGTGATTAAGGGAATGGAAAGACTATTAAAATCTTTTCTGTGGAATGGTAATACTGAAAAGTGCAAACGGGCCAAGGTCAAATGGAATGAAATTAGTTTGCCAAAAAACCAGGGGGGATTAGGAGTTTTATCAATTACCCAATTACAACGGAATAAAGAGGATTCGAAGATTAGTTGTTGATAAGGAAGCGTTGTGGGTTAAATGGGTGCAAACCTACCATCTTTGTCCATAGCTGTTGGCAACTTCAACTGAACAGAGACTATTCTTGGATCTTTAAAAGTTTATTAAATCTTAGTGACAAGATTTATCCTTATATGAAGTATAGGTTAGGGAATGGCGAAGTTATAATTTTTTGGTTTGATAATTGGACCGATTTTACTCCCATATGGTTGTGAAATGAATTACAAGTTTTAAGAAGTAGGATTCTTAAGGAGGCAAAAGTTGCAAGGTTCGTGCAGGAGAGGGATAGGATGAACAATATCAAGTTTTTTCATTTACTAGAAAGCTATTTTTCTAACTTGCCTACTGACACTAGAATGGATAAGATGATATGGACTGCTCATGCTAGTGGTGATTTCACTAACAAATTAACTTATTGTATAGAGATGGCTCCAATGGTTATAGTCCCGTAGGAAAATGTAGTTTGGAAGCAGGTTATGTGCCCAAAACCTGCAATCTTCTTATGGATAACAATTAAAAACAGGTTGAGAACAAAAGACCACTGGCTTGAAAGTTTTGATCCCCTTTGCGTTTTATGTAAACTAACAAATGAGAATAGAAACCATCTCTTCTTTAAATGTGAGTTCAATAAATCGATGTAGAGTAGAATATTGCATATGATTAGAATTCCAAAGTTCTCATTTGAATGGGATGAAACATTGAATGACATCATTAGGTACTCCAAACATGGCCAGTGGGATAGTCTTATTATTAAGACATCCTTTCAGGTGGTGGTCTATTATATATGGAGGGAGAGGAATAAAAGAATTTACAAGAAAGAGGAGTTTCATAAACATGAAATAGCTAAGACGATAGTTAATTTGATTAGAGACGTTGATAGCCAAAGGGAAGCAAAACTACATTAGCCATGAACTTAGATTGATTTGGTCAATATGATTTTTGAAATGTAATTTGTGTACATGTTGAGTAATGTGGGTGTTCTCATTTCTTCTTGTAAGATTCTTCTAGGATCCTTGTAAAGTATAGCGTATAAGTTTCAGCTTTCGTAATACAATTCAGTTTTAATTTTCAAATTTTTTTCTTTAATATTTATAATAACAAAATGAAAAAGGACGCAAATTTTGTTAGTACGAAGAGCAGTAATAGCTTAGTGCCTATTTAGATGAACTTATATCAGTAGAGCCTTTGTCAGTAGAATTTTTTTTAAAAGAGTTTCTTTAAGAAGCTAGTTAACTATTTGGCTGCCATTTAAAAAAGAATTTCATACAATAGACTATTTGATAACATAAAAATAAAAAAAATTTTAATTTTAACTATATTTTATTTTGTAATAAAAATTATTTATGCATATAAATATTATTTAAAATATATTAAATAATATACAAAGCACAATATATTAATTATTATATAATTTTAAACCATATAAAAATAAATAAAAATATATCTAACAAATTTTTTTATATGGATTATAATATGAATAAAACTAATATAAAAAATAAATATTAAAACATATGAAAAATTCAAATAATATTATATAAATCTCAAAATAAATGTGAAGATGTATTGTGGGTATTATGGGAATTATGTGTAAAACGTAAAGATAAATATGACTAAAAATAGACTCATTAATTGATCTGAAAAATTTACCTGAAAAAGTGCTTTTTTGAAAAGCTACAAATTTGAACTTCTTAAAAAGTTGTATTTTAACTTCCAAAAAGGCTATTTCTATGAAAAAATATTTTTAAATTTTACAGTTAAACACTCAATTTTTATTGAAAATAACTTTTGCGATAGAAAAAAAGTACTTATCCACTCTCCAAAAGTTGGACCAACAGAATCTTAGGTGTATAGATAGAATTGAGACCGTTAATGTCAACGAGTGTTTTCATTAGCAAAGTGGTATCAGAGCTAGCTATACATCCATGGCGTGCCTAGTTCGAATCCCAACCCTAGGCCTTTGACAAGGGGTTCAACTTAAAGGTAGCAGAAGCGTGGTGGGTGTATAGATAGAATTGGGATCGTTAATGTCAACACGTGTTTTCATTAGCAAAGTGTAAAGGTTTGATAACGCCCTACTGTCAACACATGTTTTCAGTAGCAAAGTGGTATCAGAGCGTCCAGATATGGGATTGGGCTTCCCCCGCGTCTTGAGTTCAAGTTGCAGCACAACCACTGCTTCCGATCCAGCGTATGAAATAACCCAGCGAAGCATGGTGGGTATAAAAAGTTTGATAACGTCCTACTGTCAACACGTGTTTTCAGTAGCAAAGTTGCTTTGCTCATGAAAACACGTGTTGATATTTACGGTCCCAATTCTATCTATACACCCACCATACTTCTGCTACCTTTGAGTTGAATCCCTTGTCGAAGCCCAAGGTTGAGATTCGAACCAGGCACGTCATGGATGTATAGCTAGCTCTGATACCATTTTGCTAATAAAAATACGTGATGACATTAACGGTCCCAATTCTATATATATTGAATTTAAAAATGCGGAATAAATTTATATGGATCAATTGTTTACCGAAGTTGCTAAGGTAAGAACAAAATTTCAACAACGAATAAGACTTCTACCAGCTATTCAATTTCCTATTGAAGTAGCCACAAATCCAATCCGAAGACGAAATTCTTTTTTCAGAATCATCATCTCAACCTCCTATTCCATCACTCAAAAGATCATATTCCTTTTCTATCCCTAGAATACTCCGTGATCCTATTCAAATCACCAATCTACCTGTAAATTATAATCAAAGGCAATTAGATAACATTCAAAATCAAATTAGTACTCTGTCTACATATGTTCAACAAAAATTATGACTAGTCTAACTTAACAGATTCTAGATTAGCTATAATAACTCAACAAAAATTAGTTATAATAACTTGGGTGTCTATAATTTGTTCTCTAATATTTGTACAGATAGGACAGTTCATTCCTAATGGTGGAAAATTTGATTCCAAAGATCTTGACATAGTATTTGCCATAATTCTAGATAACAAAGAGTATGTAGAAAATATAATAAATCATCATGATGAACATAATAATTGCTAACTAACAATAAACAACATAATGGCTGAATATAATTAAAACATAATTAAATAAAAGTGAAAACAGAAGAAACAAGGCATGATATGAAATTAGCTAATAAAATACTTCATTCGATCTTCAGCGTGTAGTGCTGTATAAACATGTCAAGGTGTGGAATACATACTTTGGCAAAAAGGGTTGCGGTACGAGCACTGCGTTGCGGCACCGAATCCTCCGTGCCAAAAACCGAATAGTATTTTAAATTTTTATTTTTTTCTAAGTTCTAATCAATTTTTTACGTGCGATTCAGGATAAATTTAATAGAATAGATAGTAACTGATTAACTGGTCGCGTTGCATATATAGATAGCCATAGCCAGCACTTTTTATTGCGGGAGAGAGAGAGAGAGAGACAAGACCTGAAGACTGTGAAGTCACAGAATCCGACCAAATGCATCGAATTCGTACTAGGAAGGGAATAGGAAATACTAAAGACAGCTGGTTCCCACGCCCCTCAGATACACCTAGTTCGGACCATGACAACCAACTTTCTCCTCTCTTCATAATTTTTACGAATTTGCTTCCCCATCTCCACTAGTTCTAATACAAGAATTTGGTAATGTGAGGTTGACATTACACAACTCACATGTGATGAAGCACTATCCTCATGTCATAAACATCTTTTACTGCTTCCTCCCCTCTTCAACTTGGAACATGTACGGACTGAAAGTATCATATTCATTATTAATTGACAACCTATAAGTATAACTATAAACGGGGAACAGTACACGACGCGACATGTAGTATTTACTATTTATAACGTTGGAGTTGACTAAGAGGCAATAATCTACAATCGGCAATGGCTCTGTTCTGTTCTGCATCCTGTAAAATATTTCCCCTCATCTTTTGTAATTAATTAGTTCAACAAAAAAGAATTCCTATCAAAAACAAAGTCTGGGACTGGGAGGGATCAACTTTAGATGCTTCGTTGGACTGGTGGGCGGCCAAAATTCTAGCTTCAATCTACGGTTTATGCCAAATTGTCAAACACTATCCAAACAGTCTCTCATGTTCAGTCAGTTCTGGCAAAATATACCACTTTGACTTAACCGCGAAAACAAGAGATACTGAGATAGGAGTAGTAGTTAAACGAAAGCTTTGTCTGTTCTTTTGTGCTCAGCTGCTTCTTCTGGTGTGTGAATTGTCAGTTTGAGATGGTATGGATTTTCATTTTATTCCTGGATTGACTTTTGAAGTTTGAGATTTAGTGGTTTTGTCATTGTTAGAGTTTTGGAGCAAACAGTGGTAAAACACACAGAAGAAGAAAGAGAAAACGAGTTAGATCTGAGATTGAAGGGTGGCTAGTGAAGACAAAGAGTTATTGTCACAGTCCACTGCGACCAAGTTTTTGGTTACTTAGACCCCAGCTCCTCCTCTTTCTTCTATCTTACTTTTTTCCCCCCCTCTAAATCCTTTCCTTCTCTTGATATTGAGACCGGGGAAAATTTTTCTTCAAGAATTTTCCTTTAATAAGTTCTGTTAGATGTAAAATCCTTATTAGCTTAAAAAATCATATAGTTCCATAGTAATTTTGGTGGAAGAATTTAGTAGAAAGCAAAAAGGAGTGTTGAAGAGTTGAGCAATATGGAAGAAGTAGGGGCGCAAGTCGCTGCTCCCCTTAACATGTCCAATCGGCTTTGCGAAAGCGGTTCCATGGCCAGAAAACGTGATCTTGCTTGTCAGATTTCTGATACAAGTTTTCAGTACCAACAACACCACAACCCTGGTCTCAACAACTGGAATCCTCAGGCCTGGAGTTGGGATAGCGTGAAGTTCGTGGCCAAACCCTTGGATCCTGACGTTGTGCTCTTGGGAACCACTCCTTCTTCTCAACAGCAGCACAACACCAAACATGACATTCACATCAATCGTCATTTTACCTCTAAACACGACGAAGACGAGGACGCTCTTCGACTGAATCTGGGTGGAGTTTTGAATGCTGTGGAAGAACCAGCTTCTAGACCCAATAAAAGGCTCCGTTCTGGATCTCCAGGCACCAATTCCTATCCAATGTGTCAGGTAGATGATTGCAAGGAAGATCTCTCCACTGCAAAGGACTATCATCGCCGCCATAAAGTTTGCGAGCTGCACAGCAAGTCCTCTAAAGCCCTTGTAGCAAAGCAGATGCAGAGATTTTGTCAGCAGTGCAGCAGGTTTGTCTTGTCATTACTCCAGTAGCCAACCTTCAGCTCCAGCTTCTATAAGATTTTCTACTCATTATTTTCTGTAAAATTTCAATATTTTCACACCAAAAACTTTTAACTTGGGCCACCATTACGTTCTTTCCGAGTCTTTAATATTGCTACTTTCTTTTCAACTCACGTCAAACTACGCCACCTTCACCTTCTTTTTGTAGATTCCATCCTCTGTCGGAGTTTGACGAGGGTAAGAGAAGTTGTAGGCGAAGGCTTGCTGGGCACAACCGGCGAAGAAGGAAAACTCAGCCAGATGATGCTTCCTCACATTTGATACACAATGGAAAGCAGGACACTCAAGGAAATGGAAACTTTGATCTTGTCAAGTTGTTGACTGCTATCACTCGCTCTCAAGGTGACAGAATTATCTGTCTTGAACTCCCCTTTGACTGTCCTGACATAGTGACATTGTGGCGACGCTTATATATCATTTAATATCTTGTAGGAAAGAATGAGGACAAGAGTGTCAACCACCCAACAGGTCCAGATAGAGATCAACTCGTGCAAATACTTAGTAAAATAAATTCATTACCTTTTCCAATGCATCTTGCTGAAATGCTGTCTAATATTGGGAGTTTAAGTAGGAAAACCATCGACCAATCTTTGTCGGAGTGCCAAAACAGATTGCATGGGTCCGTGTCTTCTTCATCACCTACGAATTTGCTTAATGCTCTTTCAACTACTTTGCCAGCACCTGCACCTAATTCCGTTGCAATTCTGCCAGAAAGAAGCAGCCAGAGCAGTGACAGTGAAAAATCTAAGTTGACTAGCTCTGATCAACTGACTGATCTCCATCAGCAAAAGAGACCTCCTCTAGGGTTCCCTTCTGCAGTAGGTGAGAGAACTAGCGGTTGTTATCGGTCTCCTGCTGAAGATTCTGACTTCCGTATCCCAGAAGTTCGCCCCGCTTTACCATTACAGCTATTTAGCTCCTCACCAGTGAATGATAGCCCGGTAAAACAGGCATCTTCTGGGAAGTACTTCTCTTCTGATAGCAGTAACCCCATCGAAGAGAGATCTCCGTCAGCAGCTCCTCCTTTTGTGCAGAAGCTATTCCCACTCCACAGCAATGCAGGAACTATTACGTCAGAAAAGCCGTCAATACATGGAAAGGTCAGCACAGACATTAAGGGTACTGACCCTCGAGTTTCTGCTTTGCCTCTTGAACTCTTTAGGGGTCCCACTAGAGGCAACGGTAATGATGCATTTCAAAGTTTTCCTCTTCGAGGTGGGTATGCCTCTTCCTCTGGGTCTGATCATTCACCTCCTAGTCAGAGTTCTGAGGCTCAGGTAATTTTTCTTTAACTATGACTACATTGCTTTGATTCTGTTTGCATTTTCATCACATGCATTTGCTAGTTTCTTTATCACCTCCTAATATAATCATTTTGGCTGCATGGTTCGTTACAGGATCGAACAGGTAGAATAATGTTTAAATTATTTGAGAAAGATCCAAGTCACTTTCCTGGGACATTGCGCATGCAGGTGAGTTTTGGGGATGTTTTGAGATGCTTTGATCTTGGGGGTAGTACAGCGCTGTTGTAGGCAATTCTATGGAATGCTTCCTTTTGGCGAAACATGGTAATTGTTTTCCACCTGTTTGCAGATTTACAATTGGCTTTCCAGTAGTCCATCAGAAATGGAGAGCTATATTAGGCCAGGTTGTGTGTTTCTATCAATTTACGTGGCAATGCCAACTTCTACCTGGGAGCAAGTGAGTGCAATAGTTTTATGATAATGAACTTTAGGGAATCATCGTGCTAGCTACTCTAAAGATGGTATTTGGTTATGCAGCTTGATAGGAATCTGCTTCAGCAAGTTGATTCTTTGGTTCAGAATTCAAATTCTGATTTATGGAGGACTGGAAGGTTTATAATGCAAATTGGAAGGCAATTGGCTTCACAGAAAGATGGTATGTAGATGAGGACTGGGCATGAAAAGATTTTTCATTATATTTCGGAGTTTCTTTATGTCAATGGCAGAAACGTTTTACTACTTTGAAGACAAAATTCTGTAAAAAGTATCATGTCACTAATTGCTTCGATTTCTGCATTCTATGTATTCTTAAATCAGGGAGGATTCATTTATGCAAAGCATGGAGTAGTTGGAGTTCTCCTGAGTTGGTTTCCATTTCCCCATTGGCAGTTGTTAGTGGGCAAGAGACTACTCTTCTGTTGAGGGGAAAAAATCTTACTAATCTTGGAACCAAGTGAGTAAAATATGAACTTTGATCCCTTCTTTATGTTCTCTCTTTGGGATGGCAATTGAACATCTCTCCATGTTTTCTCTATTGTTTACTAACACTTTGACCAGTTTTTTTTGCACTGATATTGGAGGATACACATCTCTGAAAGTTACAGCATCAACTTACTCAGAAAGGATATATGATGAGATCAGTGTGGGTGATTTTAAAATTCATGGATCATCTCCTAATGCTTTAGGTCGCTGTTTTGTTGAGGTAAGACATTAAGTGCCTAATATGGTATTGAATATGAAATACTCAACTAAAAACTTCCTTTGAATGACATTGAGGATACTCTTGAACAGGTAGAGAATGGCTTTAAAGGCACCAGTTTTCCTGTAATTATAGCAGATGACGCCATCTGCAAAGAACTAAGACTCCTGGAACCTGAGCTTGATGAAGAGGCTAAAGCATGTAATGATATTACAGAAGAACATGCTTATGACCTTGGTCCACCTAATTCGAGGAATCAAATTCTCCATTTCCTGAATGAAATCGGGTGGCTTTTCCAAAGAAAAAGATCTTTTATGTCTGAGATTCCTAATTACTCTCTAGACCGTTTCAAATTTTTGCTTGTTTTTTCTGCCGCAAGAGATTTCTGTGTTTTGATCAAAATAATTCTGGACATGCTGGTGGAAAGGAATACAGATGGGAGCGGGCTTTCCAGGGAATCATTAGAGACACTTTCTGATACACAGCTTTTGAACCGGGCAATAAAAAGGAGGTGTAGGAAAATGGTAGAGTTGCTTGTCAACTATTCAGTTAATAGTAATGACATTTTCTCTAGGCAGTACATTTTCACACCAAATCTTGTTGGACCCGGTGGTACTACACCATTGCACTTGGCTGCTTGTACATCAGGCTCGGAGGAGATGATTGATGCTTTGACAAATGACCCACGTGAGGTAATATTACATACCTTTAACCTGTAGGTACCCTTTCCGTAGTATTTAGTTTCAGCGTTAAGCATATCCTAGCATGGATTTTATTGTTATTCACGTAAATAAGACCCTTTTCATTATAGTATCTATTGGATTTGGGGCGGAAGCTTAAGTAAATCAACATACTTGGTTTGTTCATCATTCCATGCGATATTGTTTATTTATCAGCTCAAGACTCCTTTGTGGACCATGTACCCCATTCTGCAGATTGGATTGACTTCTTGGAAAACTCAGTTGGATGCAAATGGCCATTCTCCATATGATTATGCTGTTATGACGCAGAACCACTCTTATAACAAACTGGTCATCCAAAAGCTTGCTGACAGAAGAAGGCGACAAATTTCAGTTACAATTACAAACGAGCCAGAGCAAATACATAATATAGCTTCTCACGCTCAGCAAGGATGGAGATCTTGTGAGAAGTGTGCCACAATGGCAGCAAAGTACTATAGGAAGATTCAGGGGTCACGAGGCTTACTTCAGCGTCCGTACATTCATTCAATGCTTGCAATTGCTGCTCTGTGTGTATGCGTTTGCGTATTCTTGCGAGGTGCGCCAAATATTGGGTTAGTTGCTCATTTCGAGTGGGAGAATTTGGATTACGGAACCATGTAGAGACAATAGTGAATTGAACATGTCCTCAGATATGGAAAAGAAGTGGAGTAAATGAGAAGCTTTCCATTTTGTCCTTGAAATGTGTTAGAATTTATAATGAACTTACGGACCCATGTGAGAAGGAAAGTTAGACCACATATAAACCTAAGCGAGGCTCTATCCTAAAACTAATTGGTAGATGTGAGAGTACAATACAACACCTTGTTTTGGATAAGGTGGCCTGCCCTGCGCAAGGCAGCGGATGGGCTTTATGTTTAAACGACAGTTGCTGCTATGAAACTGGAAGGGTAGGTAACTTGGGGGACATCAATCTGTCGAAGGCCCGCCCAGTTCAAAGAAATCAAGGGCAAGTGTATTGTATACTATACCTTGTTATGGGAAATAACAGTGTATGATTGTGATTTGAAAGCATTATCATGTTATGGATGAGGAGAGTCGTGTAATGTATTAGTTTGGTTGAATTAACCCCATATCATATATATATATATATAATAGAGAGACCAGCAGTGTTGTGCTTATTCCTCCGTCACAAATCTACATGACACGTGGACATTTAGATACATAAGTTTGGGAATCTGAACCTCCGCTTTGGGTTATTTTTCGTAATTTCTTTTTTCTATATGATTAATTACAGCGACAGAAATCCATAGTTGCAGACAGTTTTGTGTGTTGGGTACAATTATGAAGCCCGTGGGCTGCCTGTAAGTTGTATATTTGGCCCCATTACCCGATTGGTCTGGTCCGGTTGTTGAGTGGAGGCGGTAGTTGTTGCGGTTGATATGTTAGAAAGAAAGTTTGTCCCACAGACAAATGAGGTCATGAGTTATGTATGTAATGTAACGTAAGCTATTAAATTCAGGACCAGGGAAACCAAAGGCAACAAATATCTGTTAATTATAGAATAGCAGTTGGAGAAGAAGAAGATACGTGTTTGAGTGCACCATGAGTCTAATTGGGGCGTGCAATGGATCCATCATTTCCATGATCTCAAACCCTAAGGTCAGGGCGAGGCCAATAGCGAGAACAAAAACGCGAGCTGCTCTGGTGGAAGCGACACCACCTACCACCACCACCTCCACCACGCTCAGTAATAGTAATAACCTCAATAACATACTAATAGCTGCAGCTGCAAGAGATCGAGCTGAAGACCTGCAAGCGGAGGTAAGGGCCATGGCCAGAGCAGCAAACGCGTCGCTATACAGCCCACAGCTTCTTGCTACTAAATACGGCTCTTCCCCTTTCAAGGTTCTCGCTTTCTTCTTTCTCTGCTACTTACTTACTACTACTATTGTAGTACGTATATCATAATATAAATTTCATGCTGCGCTTGTGTCCAGGTTGTGGGTAGGACTATTGAAATTTTGGTTGCGCTTGGCTCATTTGCCGTAAAATTGTTGTTGGACCAAAGAAAGGGGGTTTTTGACCGAAATAAGAGAAAACGAGCTGCACAGCTCAGAACAATTTTCACCAGACTCGGTCCTACTTTCGTAAAACTGGGTCAGGGTTTGTCTACCAGGCCTGACATTTGTCCTCCCGAGTATCTTGAGGAGCTTTCCGAGCTTCAGGTACCTTCTCAAAACTATTGTTCTCTATTATTTATGTGTTGCAAAGGTATCATTGCGATTTCCTGATTCAACCAACACAACAGGATGCTTTGCCTACATTCCCTGATGCTGAAGCATTTTCCTGCATTGAGATAGAGCTTGGATTACCTCTTGATTCCATTTTTTCATCTATTTCTCCATCTCCTATTGCTGCTGCCAGTTTAGGCCAAGTTTACAAAGCTCAACTCAAGTATTCCGGCCAAATTGTTGCTGTTAAGGTTCAACGCCCTGGAATTGAAGAAGCTATTGGACTTGACTTTTACCTCATTAGAGGTTTAGGATTCTTCATCAACAATTATGTTGACATTATCACCAGTGACGTTGTTGCTCTCATTGATGAATTCGCCAGCAGAGTTTACCAAGAGCTTAACTACGTCCAGGTCTTTCCTTTTTGGCCATCGCCATCTTTTATCTTACTCCTGCTGCCTTCTGATAACATCTCCTGATGATTCTTATTCCTAGTACTGATTTTGGATCCCCATTCTTGTTGGGCAAACTGAAGTTCTTGTAATTGCTTTTATGAGATCCTTTTGCGTTTGAATGTTAATTTTGACAGGGTGCTGCAGGAGGGACAGAATGCGCGAAGATTTAAAAAGTTGTATGCTGACAAGGAAGATATTCTTGTTCCTGATATCTTCTGGGATTATACAAGTGGCAAAGTTTTGACAATGGAATGGGTTGATGGAGTTAAATTGAATGAGCAAGAAGCTATTGAGAAACAAGGTCTAAAAGTTCTGGATCTGGTTAAAACCGGAATACAATGCAGCCTCAGGCAGCTACTTGAATACGGATATTTTCATGCTGATCCTCATCCGGGAAATCTTTTGGCAACACCCGAGGGAAAACTTGCCTTCCTCGATTTTGGAATGATGAGTGAGACCCCAGAAGAAGCTAGATTTGCTATAATTGGTCATGTTGTTCACATGGTTAATCGAGATTATGATGCCATGGCTCGTGATTATTATGCTTTAGACTTTTTGTCCCGGGATGTGGATGTGTCTCCTATTGTACCAGCACTACAGAACTTCTTTGACGATGCACTCAGTTATACTGTGAGTGAGCTGAATTTTAAAACTCTAGTGGATGGTTTGGGTGCTGTTTTCTATCAGTATCCTTTTAATGGTGAGTCAGCCTTTTTTCTGTGACACTGTGTTATGTAGTCTATAGCTTACTCTTTTAGCATCCTTGTTTTGATTGGTTACAAGCCAAAGTATTCACATGTTAGTGATTCTAATGGGTTTTCCTTGTTTAATTGCAGTTCCAGCATATTATGCATTAATATTGAGATCCCTTACTGTACTCGAGGGTTTAGCTCTCTATGCTGATCCGGATTTCAAGGTGTTGGCTGCATCATATCCATATTTTGCTAAAAGGCTTCTTACCGATCCAAATCCATACCTCAGAGATGCTCTTGTTGAGTTACTATTTAAAGATGGGAAGTTTAGGCATGTAGCATTACCTCCATTTTATTTTGGTTCCACGCTTGAATCTTATGATAAATTGTTTCTATTGTTCTATTGTCCAGTTTTATAACATGTTAATTTTGGCTTGCTGCAGGTGGAATAGGCTTGAAAACCTACTTGTTCAGGGAAGAAAGGATAGAGATTTCTCCACAAAAGATGCTTTGCAGCCTGTTTTGAAGTTATTACTGGGTCCAGATGGTGAAGAGCTCCGAACTTTAGTTATTAAGGAGGCTGTTCGCGTAACAGAAGCTGTTATTCTGGGTACAGTTATCGATTCTTATAACTCCATCCCCACTTTTATGAAGGTTTTGGTATTTAATGGCAGTATAACTGGGCCTCTTACGATGCCTGAAACTGAAATACAAAGCATGATGGAACTTCGTGACCAAGTTATAAGAATATGGGGACTTCTACAATCCTCCAAAGATTTTGACCCAACCGTTTTGCAGCCCATATTACAGGTACGTCTTAACGAAAATACCATAAAGGCAGGGAACCATTTGCATGTCATTGGCACACATTTGGTCTGATTAGGTTTCAAACATTTCAGAGAATAACGAACGGTAATGCAGCAAATCAGAGTGGGAAATAGTCATAGTCCTTATAGAAACATCATAAATCCGTCAACAACTGCAATGCAAACAACTTGTTTTAAGACTAAGCGAAGCATTAAAATTGCATCCAAGTTATATGTCATATTCTGGCTGTCGTTTGAAGTAAATAAATCTAACTTCTGGATGCATGTTTTGTAGGTCGTTCAACAACCTGAGGCACGTAATCTTGGGGGCCGAGTTATTGGGGGGATAACTCAGCGTCTTGCAGCTAGATTGCTACAACAGATTCTCCGACCTTCAACATCAGTAACTGCTTCCACTTCATAATCAAACAAACTTTTGCATAACTTAAATGCAATTAGTTGTATACTCAAGTGCATGAAAATACATGAAAAAGGATTAGAGAAGCCATTCCAAACATGGACTCGTCATTCTTTGCCTCAGCTAATCTTTCACAATTGTTGTATATCCGAAAGTAGAAAAAGAGCAAGACATAACAGAGCTGTAATGTTGAATTTGGGGATAATAATGGAAGTAAATCATTGATCATACCAGCAATATTATAGTTGTTTCCTCTTACACAGTTTGAAGCTAAATAAAATGTTTGAATGGATTTCTCTTTTCGAGGGCTGGAAGTTGAGTAGCCCATGCTTCCGCCAGTAAAGGTCATGCAGTTAGTTGCGGGTGTACGTTCAGGGTTCTGGACCTAGTAAACAATATTTGGTGAGCTTAAGGAGGTTGGTTATTACTACAAATCTAAGAAATACGGAATCTGAATGGGGTGAGTTATCCCAGAAACAGCACCCTTCTAGCAGTCCCAAGAAAAGTTACTGATGCAGAAAATGAAAGGATACGTATTTGGGTGAATCAAGTTAATTATACTTTTCCATCATACGTTATTTATTTTTATCTATATGTTTTTTAAGTAATTTTTTCTATCATGCAATCACTTTTTTTTAAAACTAAATTCTGTTTAATATCTATACAAAAGAATTTCACACATCCGGCTCCCCGCATCTTAGTGAAATTTTTACTGGATATTGTTGGTTTATTATTATACAAAAGAACTTCACACATATGGACATTGCCTTGACATTTGATTGATTCATTCCATTCTGATATTGTCATGTTACTTAGGTGAGGATAAACACTAAATAAATTTGATATTGTTTACTGTTTTTGTCATCATAAAATTTGTTGAACTACATTTGATATTAACTTTTTTTATATCCACAAAAATTTCCTCCACTTTCTTACAAACTGTTGAACTCGTACGTATATGATATTTGAATAGAAGGTGGAATGCTTCACTAAATTCAGGACACTCTAATTGTCAAAAAAATGAAACATCTCAAAATCAGTTTCAACCATATCACCTCTATATTGTCTTATATAGCGATTGCAGACTTTGTTTTTGTTGATAATGTTGCTACAACTGGCCTTTCAACAAGCATGAACGTATAACTTACAATTTATCTATTTATATCAAGATCACATACATAATTAGAGTTAACATATTCTTTCATAATAAAGAGGTCTCTTAAATGTATCTTAGTATCCTCTTTATAGAATTTCAATGCTCTCTATTAGAATTTGTCATGTAGTGACTAACTGTTATTATTGTATGTGTAATCATGAGTCTTATGCAAATTATGGTAAAATATTGTGCTTTTTACTGCAAATACATTCATGAGATATCTCCGTCCTTTTATTTTCATTGACGAGGCTCATAACAGAGGATATTTGAAATTAATAGGAAGAGGAATATATATTATCTTACAATTTTCCATATTGAAGATTCACAAAATTCCTTCTTTAAATAATTTTTTTAAAAGAAAATCAAATCTTTTAGTTATTTTTCTTCAGCATTTGTATATCTATAATCATGTTTGCTGAACTTAAATATTTTGTTTTGAATTTCTTAACTAAATGTGTGTTTAATTCTTTAATATTATCTTGATTGGGGCTCGCAAAAAAATATGTTATCTATATAAAATAACAAGATAATGAAATTATATTAATGTATGCTAAAGGATTCATATACCAATATTTCAATGCTTTTTTAAGCCCATACAAAAATTTCTTTAACCTGTAAATTAAGCTCTTCTAGTTAAAGCATATATTTCTTTTCTTGTAAGTTTTTCTTGCATAAAGAAAAGTAATTTTCAAATCTAACTATTCTAAATGTAAGTCATACATATCATGCATTGTTGTAGTAAGTTGAATTACATGAGAAAATATTTCAACAATGTCACTTCCTTCTTTTTGTGCATTTTTTTCACTATTTTGCTTGATTTTAAAGGTTTAATTAATTGGCTTCCTTCATTATTATCATCAATGTTTTAAAAATTGAACCGATTTGATTAGTTTAGTAGTAAAAAGCTTAAATCGACCAAATTTTTTGTTAAGTTTTTTTAACTTTTTAGTTCGATTTAGTTTAATAATTTTTGTTGTTAAAAAACCAATAAGTTTAATAATTAATCGGCCCGTGTTTATAAATCAAAATAAACCAATTAATTTTTATTTAATAGTCTTCTTTTTCAATTAAACTTTAAATTTTTTATGGGTAAGGATAATTTTTAATCTTAGTTAATCTTTAACCGATTTTATGATTTTAAACTTTAAACTTTTGTCTTATCAGTTTAACTTTCGGTTCAATTTTTAAAACATTGGTGATAATTGTATTAAATTTTATTTTATGAAGAGATTTATTAAGAGATATTTAGATAATTAAGTGCCTTTTAAAGAGTTAATGACTCGTATCTTTTATTAGAAGGCATAATTATATATTGATTTCCATTATATAAGACGAGTGCCAATTTGGTGATCTTTTTGCTTGATCTGATAAAAAAATTTTAGAGCTTCAAATTCAATTGGTTCTTAAATATGTCTTTGATACCACTTCATAAAAGGTCTTTTGTTGAAATTCCTTTTCTACCTATATCATAACCTCAAAACTTCTTTATAGAGTGTTACTGTCTTTTCTTTCCTTTGTAATTTATCTTTTTATAAAAGTGATGTCTATATTGACAGTAATTTTATGTCTAATGAATAAGAATTTTCTGAATTTGAGATTTAACTTTGTTTTTTTTTCTTTAGGATTATATATCATGTAGAGGTTGGAACAATCCACTGATTTTTCAGGCCCCATCTTTCTCAGTGTCTTTAACTCTACCATGGTTAATAAAACTCGCTTCACCATACATGCGTTATTGATTGCTTTTTTCCAGAAAATCTTATATAGCTCTTAATATTGTTGTTATTCTTTCTAACCTAATTTTGTTCATCCGCTTTATCTTTCTATTTTATTAAAGAGTGTATAAGCTTTAAAACTTTTAAGACTAATAGCACATATGCTTTCTTCCTTCTTGATAGGGTAAATCCAATACTTTTTAGTATATTCCTCGATGAAAGATATAAAGTACTTTGTTCCTCCCACGAATAGAACTAGCCTCACACATCAAAGTGATCCAATTTAAGAAAAAATTTGTCATTTTAATTTGATGTGCTAAATTTTACATAAAATTATGTACTTGTAATACAATGTTCATAAAAAAGATAGTGACATCTTTAAGAGCTTGGACAGTAATTTTTACTAAGGGAGAATTTTCACTCCTTGTTTAAATATATGTTTAAGTCTATGAAGTCATACTATTGAAGATCTTTCATTTGGACTACTTAAGTTAATGCTTCTATTTTTAGCAATGTCTCTTTTTGTGTAAGTTTGGACTTAGCAATGTCTCTTTTTATGTAAGTTGGGACCTATCTTCTCTCCCCTCATTAGTACAAGTGCATCTCAAATTATATTCAAAATCTTATTAACAACTTTTATATTGCATCTAAGATCATCTTGTCGTCGTAGAAAAAAAATCTTCTTAATGTCTTCCATGTATCATATCTCCTAAAAAATATAATTTATACCATCATATATCTTTAACTTAATAGGTTTAATATCATTGACTTTTAGAGAATGGCCATTGCAATTATACGTAGATCCTCCTAGGATAACTTCATAATGATGTAACTATTCTATTATAAAGGTTATGTGAAAACTAGTTTTTGAACTGAAGAGTTATACATAAAGTAATAACATTTACTTTCAATTGTTGATGTTGTTTTACAATACAAAACATTTCCATAATTTTTATGTACTTGCAAAATTTTCTTAAAGATTGAACTTTTTCTTATTTAAATTTTAATAATTATTTTTCAAGGAACCTTTCTTGCCACGTTTGTGGTATTTTAAATTCTTCTTAGATGGTTGTCAATGATCTTCTTCACCCATACTAAAGCAAAGGAATGGGAATCAACCAACCTTCTGACATGGAGAGAACACAAATTCTTATTGACTTAGCAACATCTTAAAGGGAGAGACACAAGAGGAAAATTTGACTTGCCTTGCCTTGAAGTGAGTGTTTATTAACCTATAGATTCCCTCATTTAAAAACTAGCGAGTTCCAATCTAACTGCCTTTTGCAAAGACTTTGGATTCTAATTGAACCATATTTTGTTGATCTCCTTTTAATCATTATCAAGGCTTCGATTTGTTATACATCAGATTATTTATAACAAATCAAAGATTGTTTTAATACTTGAAAGAAGAAGAAGAATATTTATGAACAAATCAAACTAATTATAATTATACATTATAATTTATCATAATTATCACACGTTCTATATTTACTTTTAATATCATACAATATTCATTCTCATGTATATATTTTTAGTGAATAGTCATCCTTCCATGTAATTGTTTGTATTTTACCAAATTTTATTCTTTGATGCACATGAAAAACTTTCCATTTCACAAATTTAGTATAGTTGATTCTTCTAACAACTAAACCTAAAATCTGCCAATATTCATCATAGATTCTAATTCTTACACATAAAAGTGTCAGTATTTAAACGATTCAAAATAATATCACAAATCAACCTAGAATTTATTTCTTGTCCAAGACTATCCTCTTCAGCTTCCAAAAATAGGTACTTTCTTTCTAACTTTTTCTTTATTTGTTGTTAGATAGATGGCTTATAACTTTTCGACTGCCTCTTATTGTGTTATGTAATTTTTATACAACAATTATACAATTGTAAATGCAAGAGAGTACTGTAAAATATCCCCTGTAACTGCTACAAGACATGAAGAAAAATATGAATTAGCTACTGTTTTCTCTCTATCTCTCTCGATTTCCTCTGCCTTCTCTCCTCCTCCTGGTTTTTTCCTTCTTGTTCTCTCCTCTTCTCTCCTCTGTTCTTCATATTTTCCCCTGTTCTTCATATTTTCATAACAGTGTTAGAATATTGTGCTCAATTCGACCATCATTCGAATTGATTAACGATGCCAGAGGAGTATCTGATTGGGTTCTTTGTTAAGGGACTTAAGCTAAAGATTAGGGTGACTGTGAAACTACATGAACCTAGTTCACTACACCAGGCTTACATGTTAGCCCGCAAACAGGAAGCTGTAGTAATGTCTAATGGGAGCACTACGTTAGGTCGAGGTAATACCATAAGGAATTTGGGAAATGGAGGAGTTCTTAATGTTGCAACCGAGACCATAACATACAACCAATACACACAGAAGCCCAACACCTGACATAATTTTACCCACTCCCACCTCAACTTGGCATCAATCATCTATAAGATCTAAACCCTCCAGACAGATCAGTAGTAAAGATTTTGATGATAACAGAGCTAGAGGGCTCTATTTAAGAAGAGATAGTTGTAAGTTTATATGGTTACAAAGGATGAAGATAGTGAGAAGTCTAAAAAAACATGGAGTTTAAGCAGATGAGAATGGTGGGATTACATAGGAGAAAACTAATTCAAATTTTAGTCATTAATGGCAGTACGCATAACTTTGTGGACACATTAGTAATTAGAAAAGGGATTAGTACTGTTTGGGAAATTAAACCAATATCTATAACAGTTGGAGGAGGGTTGAAAATGGAGTGTCATCAGTACTATGAGAATTTTGAATGGACCATGCAGGGAATACAATTTACCATGAGTGCACTGGTCTCATCATTGGGAGGTTATGATATTATTTTGGGTGTGTAATGGTTGACAGGTTTAGATGATGTATTATGCAACTTTAAGGAACAAACAATGGCTTTCAACTAGAATGAACAATTGGTGATGCTGAATGGGAAAACAAGGGGTAAGTCACAAGTGGTTTCATGCAAGGATTTCCAACGAACTCTGCAACATTCCAAAAGTGGACAACTATTGATGATGCAACTAATTGTTCCCATTGAGTTTCAGTTCAACAGGTGAAATTGACTGATGGACAATGAAGTGCATTTGATGAAATCAATGTAATGTTGGTTGAATATGCTTCGGTGTTTCAAGAACTGAGCTTTCTTCTTCCTGACCACAAATTCAATCATCAGATTCTCTTGAATGAAGGAGTTGATACAATTAACATAAGACCTTATCATTATTCAGGAACGCAGAAAGATGTGATTGAATAGTTAATGAAGGAACTCATGAAGCAAGGTTTTATCCGTCACAGCTATGGTCCATACGCATCACTGATGGTACTCATAAAGAAAAAAGACAACTCATGGCACATGTGTGTAGATTATCGGGAGTTAAACAAGAACAAAGTTAAGGAAAAGTTTCCGATACCACTAATTAAAGAACTGTTGGATGAGTTAAATGGAGCTAGCTGGTTCCCGAAGTTGGATTTATGATCGGGGTATCATCATATAAGGATGCAACTGGAGGACATACCAAAAACGACATTTAGAGCACACGACGACCATTATGAGTTTTTGGTTATACGTTTAGTTTAACAAATGCCCCATCCATATTTCAACGGCTGATGAACGAGTTATTCAAACCACGCCTGAAACGTTTCATCTTGGTATTTTTTGACGACGTTTTAATTTACAGTCAAACTTTACAAGCTCATGTGGAGCATATTATCATAGCCATGCAGATTCTAAAGAGCAATCATCTATTCTTACAAGGAAGTAAGTGAGTCTTTGGAGCCAAACAAGTTGAATATTTAGGTTACTCGAGTTTGAAGAAAGGAGTAGCGACTGACTTCAAAAAGGTGAAGACCATCTTAGAATGGCCAGAATCCAAAAACATCAAGGAGCTACGAGGTTTTTGGGGATTACAGGTTATTACTGAAGGTTTATAAAAGGAAATGGTTTGATTGCCAAACCAATAACAAAGATGTTAAAGAAGGATAAGTTGGCTCATTGGGAATGACAACAGGAGGAAAGGGTGGCATTCGGAAAATTGAAGAAGGCGATTGCATAATTTCTAGTGTTAGCTCTCCCTGATTTTTCAAAGCCATTCGTGGTGGAGTCAGACGCGAGTGGAGTGGGAATCGAAGCAGTCTTACAACAAGAAGGTCACCCAATTGCCTTCCTCAATAAATCTCTGGCCAGAAGACATCAAAGGTTATCGACATATGAAAATGACTTCTTAGCTGTGATTAAGGCAATCAAATATCGACATCATTATTTAAGTTGTAAACCTTTCGTGGTTAAGACAGATCACCCAAGTCTTAAGTATTTACAGGAGCAACTTTTAACAACCCCTCTACAATAGTCATGGCTTCCAAAGCTTCTTGGATATGATGTCGTAGTTCAGTACAAGAGTGGAAAAGAAAATCAAGTTGCAGATGCCCTATCGCGAATTTTAAGTGCAGAGTTACTGATGTTGTCTGTGACACCCGCATATACCCCTGGGAGGATATTGCAAGTGCCACACACACAGAATATATAGAATACAAAACACTCCACAACATACAAAACATTTCATACATTCATTTTCAGAATCTTAAACAAACATACATTATATCATATGAACTTAATACAAATTTTGTTCTAAAAATCGAAACCAGCTTAAAACATAGTTATTACAAAAACTTACAACAATTCATAATCATACACTTTATATACAAGCCAAAATAAAGTCAAAATACATTTTTTAATCAAAACAAGACTTAGACTCCACTGGCCATTGCGGTTGACTCGTCCCAATCTTTGTAATCCTTGCTCTGAACCTACACAGGGCAAATCCACCGTACTAAGCATATAGCTTAGTGAGTAATAACTAATTTATATATAAAGTGATAACTCATCATACTGAATCATGTAATAGCATAAGCATGCATTAACAAAATTGTTTTAACAATAAATCAGACATAATGCATTTCAGAACAGATTCTATAGTTAACAGAGCTGAATATCAAGAGAGGGTATAAACCCTTCAGAATCAGAACACAATTTTATTTATGTCATAATCATACATATATTAGAATACAAAATCATACGACTGCTAAGCCATTTACAGAAATGGGTAATGAGAATTATACAAGAGAGACCGAAGTTTCGACACCAAAGTGTCACAGGAGAGACCAAAGTCTCAACATCGAAGTATCACAGGAGCAGCTACAAACCCTTCTAGACATGTCTATTTACCCATAACTAGGACTCAACAGTTTTAAAACAAAACAAAGTCGTTTTAGACATTTCATGTGCAAAGCAAGTAGTCAATCATATTCACATGCAAGTAGCACTTCCAATGGTATAAACATGCATCAAACGCCTCGGACAATCATTGTTCGGTATTCAGAACACAATCAACATAAATCAAATTCAACAAGCAAAAAAAAGTAAGGTGTGTACATTTGAAACTTATATTCTTTGCATTTCTACTCCCATTCTAGCCCATTTTACTCTCATACAACTTAAAACTCAAGAATCAAAAATCAAACTTCAAAACCGAATATGGAATCTGTGCTTTCTATCTCTACTGTTACCTTTATTTTCATTAAAACCCATTGATCACAACCACTCACTCATCCAAAACCTTTCTACTTCACTAAGTTTCTCTTTAAGCTATATGCAATCGGTATTACACCTCCTGTACCTTTCCAGTGTACAATATTATCAACTCATCTCATCATCACTTTCACCGAAACCATTCAACTTACATAACTCATGCATGTGTTTATTTCCAGCAAGCAAAACATCACCAAAAATCAGTTATAGAACTCAGAAACTTAAAACTTTACTTACCTTGTTTTAAAAAATTCACAGCAGTGAGAAAGAAGACCAAAGTTCGGTGAAGACAAAGCTATGCCGAAGAGAAAACTACGAGTTACAGAGTTTTTGCCTTACACAATTTGCACTATCTTGCTTTAATAACTCATTGACACGTGGCCCCCTTGCATGTGGGCCACTTGTCATCCTCTTATAAGTGTTACATATTATTATGTCATTTGTCCATTTTTCTTAATCTAAAATACCCCAAAATTTTCAGAAAATTCCTAAAATTTCCAAAATATTACTAATAGTCTCCAAATATTTTTTTTACCACCAATAATCCATTATTCATAATTAATCTCATTTAAAAATCTATTTTACCCAGAAAAATGTCAATACATGCATGTACAATTATTTGTATGTGTCAAAATTCATATGCACATATCAACGAATACTCAATTATGCAAAGCATACAATATACTAAAATTTCTTAATTTTCTAACCCCTAACATTGGGTGTCACATTGTCTGTACCTCAATTACATGGAAGGATGACTATTCATTAAAAATTTTCCATTTCATAAATTTAATATAGTCGATTCTTCTAACAACTAAACCTAAAATCTACCAATATTCATTATAGATTCTAATTCTTACACATAAAAAGTATCAATAGTTAAACAATTCAACATAATATCACAAATCAACCCATAATTTATTTGTTGTCCAAGATTATCCTCTTTAGCTTCCAAAAATATGTACTTTCTTTTTAACTTTTTCTTTATTTGTTGTTAGATAGATGGTTTATAACTTTCCTACTGCCTTTTATTGTGTTACATAATTTTTGTACAATAATTATACCATTGTAAATGCAAGAGAGCATTATAAAACATCTCCTGTAACCGCTATGAGACATGAAGAAAAATATGAATTAGCTACTGTTTTCTCTCTCTCTCTCTTGTGATTTCCTCTATCTTTTCTCCTCCTCGTTTTTTCCTTCTTATTCTCTCCTCTTCTCTCCTTTGTTCTTCGTATATTTTCCCTGTTCTTCATATTTTCATAACAGTGTTATAATATTGTGCTCAATTCGACTATCATTCAAATCGATTAACGATGCTAGAGAAGTATCTGATTGGGTTCGTTGTTAAGGGACTTAAGCTGAAGATTGGGGTGACTGTGAAACTACATGAACCTAGTTCACTACAACAGGCTTCCATGTTAGCCCACAAATAGGAAGCTGTATTAATGTATAAAGAGAGCACTACGTTAGGTTGAGGTAATACCATGAGGAATTTGGGAAATGGAGGAGTTCTTACACTGTGTCTGGTTCTTGCCCCCTTTAGTGGGGACAGAAGACGAGACATAAAAATCCTGTTTCTGCCTGACGTTTGTTTACTGTCTCTAATTTTTTGTCCATCGTCCCCGGATGATAGGGACAAGCATTTTTGTTCCTCCGAAAATCGGAGGACAGAAACTCTTGTCTCTGTCTCCGGAAACTAAACACGAAGCCAAACCCAAAATTACCCCACTCCTCTCTCGGCAATCATCAGCTCTGGTTCTCTCTCACACATGCTGCCCTTCTGCCTCTACAGATTCGCTTCTCTCTCGGCAGTCTCTCCACGCTTCTCTCTCGCTGCCTGCCCTTCTTCCCCAACAAGATCGTCTCCACAGTCAAATGAGTTTTCCATTTTCTGCTGGAAAATGTCGCCACCTCCTTGCTTGAATTTGCTCTAGTTACGCAAATTCGTTGTACATTGTCTAATTCTTTTTGTTTTCTTGCTTTTTGCGGAAGTGCTTTTTTGAGTTTTTAGTGTCAACTCCCTAATTAAATCTCCTCCATTTCTTTCTTGGGGTCGAAAATGCAGGAGATTTGTGAGTAAACCATCAGACCTTCGGTCTGTTGAGTCTTGGTATATGTGGGTCTGTTGTTATTTTTTGTTTGGTAGATGGGTCTGTTGTTGACATATTCATGATCGACAAAAGGGATTAGTTGTTTAAGGCAAAATGGATTAGAGGAATTAGTTGTTTAGTAATGTACGAGGAGTCATGGGAAGAGTGGGTCGATCTTGACGATTCCGACCTCCCGTCCCTCCGCCACCAAAACCAACGGACACCCACCACTACTGCGGTGCTTTTTGCATAAAATTGAGTGGGGTAAGAGATTTTTGCTCAAAATTTTGATAGCTTTGAAGTGTAAAGATGGGGTTTTGAAGTGTAATAGATATGGGCTTTTTTGGTTTCCATGTTACATTGGATATTTTTAGAGTAGAACAGGATTGGATTGAGTTTGAAGAAAATAGTTGCAGGTGAATTGCAGGCTTCAAGACTAGTACTTTTGTTCTATGCTAGAATTACTGAATGAAGCAAGTTCAGAATTTCACAACATTCGAAATCAAGAGAATTGCAAATTGAGCAATGAAACTTGATAGAATTTACAAGAACTCATCCTCTTATGTCGCAATCTCATCATGAAATCCAACATTTTTCTTTAGTTAGGTACAAATAAACTAAATATTAAGATTTCTTGTCCTTCCTCATCCCATTTTCCATATATGCAACTTTGAGAACAATAGCATTTCTAAAGTATAAGCTTGATAGGCTTTAAAAACCAGAGGTTAACTTTTCTGAAGAGGTTAAAGTTTTTGAATGTGGTAATTCATTCAAGATTGAAGCATGACTAAAACCAAATATTAAGAAACATTCCCTTTATTGCTATAACTGTATCCTCAATCAGGTGATTTGGTGACTGGTGTAATAGGATGATGCATTCAGTTACATAGAACAATAGACAACCATTTTTCTTGTGAATATGTAGCTTCTCAATATTAGTGCCCATATGAACTTTTTTCCTAATGATTATTCTAGTTTTGTGTTGGACATATTTTTTCATGCAATCTTAGAAGTGATTTTTCATGGGAATCTTAGGTTAAATGCTGGTTCATAAGTTAGTTGAACTATTAATGCAACTTTTTCTACTTACTTGGGGATGCATCCAGCTAGCCAAATTTAAGTTTGCTATGTAATTGGTATTAATTTTGATCCTAATTAATCACTGAATTTGATGTGTACTAACATATAGTGTTAAGTTACAGTGTTCATCATTATTAACAACTGCAGTGCTTTGTGGCACACTTCCTGCTCATGTTCTACTGAAGGTGAATTAACAACTAAGGGATTTTCGAATGCTCGATTCAAGGGGTATCGGACATTGGATGAAGCACAAACTGCTTATGTCATAGACTTATTTAGGCCGACTCGTCGCAATGTAGACATTGTTCCCACCGCCAATGAACTCTCCTCTGTGCCGACTCTAGTTGCACTTCCAACAGATGAACAAGTCAATGAAGTTGTAATTTTGCAGAAAAACATGACATGGAGTCAAGCATTTTTACTCATAGCCATTGGAGTCATTTTGGGAATTGTTGTTAAGGACATTAGTAATAAATTCTAAGACTTTAATGTATATTGAACCAATTATGTAACTAGTTCGAATCCTTAGATGTTTTTTTATATGTATGTTAAACTTATTATGTAATTAATTCTATGAATGTTTAGATGTTTTATTTGCATGTATGTTGAACCTATTATCTAATTAATTCTATGAATACTTAGAAGTTTTATTACTGTCATATGTATGTTTAACTTATTGTTACTAATTTTGTATTGATTATCATTAATATTAATATTAGCATTATTGTTATTACTATTATTATTATCAATATTATTATAATTAATTTCTTATTATAATAATAATTATTATTATTATTATTAATATTATCATTTTTGTTGTTGTTGTTGTTGTTATTATTATTATTATTAATTTTGTATTAATTATTGTGAATAATAATAATATTATTATTGTTATCATACATT
>JANVCL010000134.1:14245-27005 GCA_026546855.1 Erythroxylum incrassatum | reverse complement strand
CTTCTTCTTCTTCTTCTTCTTCTTCTTCTTCTTCTTCTTATTATTATTATTATTATTATTATTATTATTATTATTATAAATTGGGTATTTATTATTATTATACATTTTGAACTTATTTATTATTGTTATTAAATTTGTTGTTGTTGTTATTGTTGTTGTTGTTGTTGTTATTATTATTATTATTATTATTATTATCAATATTATTATAATTAATTTCTTATTATCATTATTATTATTATTTTTATTAGTAGTATATTATTGCTATTGTTTGTATTATTATTATTCGATATTAAATTTAAATTGTTATTATTAGTATTTGTTAACTTTTTAACTAACACAAATCATTCGTAATAAACTTATCAATGAATTACATATTTCTAATTATATTAAGGACCAAGTGCATTTTTGTCTTTGACACAATTTTTTCGTTCTGTCCACTGCAACCAAACACATTCTGCATTCGAGACGGAGACAAAAATTTTTGTTCTGTCCATCACAACCAAACACCTCATTGTCTCCAATTTTTGTTCCATTCCGTCTCCAAATTTTTGTTTTGTTCCGTCTCTGACTGCCGGAGACAGCAACCAAACGCAGCGTTAATGTTGCGTCGAGACCACCACATACAACCAATACACAGAAGCCCAACACTTGACGGAATTCTACCCACTCCCACCTCAACATGGAGTCAATCATCTGTAAGATCTAAACCCTCTAGACATATTAGTGGTAAAGATTTTGATGATAAGAGAGACAAAGGGCTCTACTTCTGGTGTGATGAGAAATATAGCATTGGTCACCAATGTAAGAAGAGACAGTTGCAATTTGGTGTGGTTACAGTGAGAAGTCAATCTTTGAAGGCGAGGAGGAGGAATTTGAAGAAAAACCGAGAGAGGAAACATGTCCAATGGTCTCAATGCAAGTTGGGATTCTCGGAAAACATGGAGTTTAAGCAGATGAGATTGGTGGGATTACATAAAAGAAAACTAATTGATATTTTGGTTGATAATGGCAGTACGTATAACTTCGTGAACACATCAGTAATTAGAAAAGAGAGTTGTATTGTTCGGGAAATTAAATCAATATCTATAATAGTTGGAGGAGGGTTGGAACTGGAGTGACATCAGTATTGTGAGAATTTTGAATGGACCATGTAGGGAATACAATTTACCATAAGTGCACTAGTCTTATCATTGGGAGGTTATGATGTTATTTTGGGTGTGCAATGGTTACCAAGTTTAGATGATGTATTGTGCAACTTTAAGGAACGAACATTGGCTTTCAACTTAAATGAACAATTGGTGACGTTGAATGGGAAAACAGGGGGTAAGTCACAGGTGGTTTCATGCAAGGATTTCCAACGAACTCTGCAATATTCCAAAAGTGGACAACTATTGATGATGTAACTAATTGTTCCCATTTTCAGTTGCAACAGATGAAATTGACTGAGGGATAATGAAGTGCATTCAATGAAATCAATGTAATGTTGGCTGAATATGCTTCGATGTTTCAATAATCGAGCGGTCTTCTTCCTGACCGCAAATTCAATCATTAGATTCTCTTGAAGGAAGGAGTCGATACAATTAATATAAGTCCATAACTTTATTCTAGAGCGCAGAAAGACGTGATTGAACAGTCAGTGAAGGAACTCATGAAGCAAGGTTTTATTCTTCACAGCTATGGTCCATACGCATCATCGGTGGTGTTCATAAAGAAAAAAGATAACTCATGGCACATGTGTGTAGATTATTGGGAGTTAAACAAGAACACAATCAAGGACAAGTTTCTGATACCATTAATTGAAGAATTGTTGGATGAGCTAAATGGAGCTAGCTGGTTCACGAAGTTGGATTTACGATTGGGGTATCATCATATAAGGATGCAACTGGAGGACATACCAAAAATGACATTTAGAGCACATGACGACCATTATGAGTTTTTGGTTATGCGTTTAGTTTAACAAATGCCCCATCCATATTTCAATGGCTGATGAACGAGTTATTCAAACCATACTTGATACGTTTCATCTTGGTGTTTTTCGACGACATTTTAACTTACAGTCAAACTTTATAAGCTCACTTGGAGCATATTATCATAGTCATGCAAATTCTAAAGAGCAATCATTTGTTCTTACAAGGAAGTAAGTGAGTCTTTGGAGACAGACAAGTTGAATATTTAAGTTATTCGATTTTGAAGAAAGGAGTAGCGACTGACTTCAAAAAGGTGAAGACCATCTTAGAATGGCCAGAACCCAGAAACATCAAGGAGCTATGAGGTTTTTTGGGGATTACAGGTTATTACCGAAGGTTATAAAGGGGTATGGTTTGATTGCCAAACCATTAACAGAGATGTTGAAGAAGGATAAGTTGGCTCATTGGGAATGACAATAGGAGGAAAGGGTGGCATTCGGAAAATTGAAGAAGGCGAGTACATCATTTCCAGTGTTCGCTCTCCCTGATTTTTCAAAGCCATTCGTAGTGGAGGCGAACCCGAGTGGAGTGGGAATCGAAGCTATTTTACAACAGGAAGGTCGCCCAGTTGCCTTCCTTAATAAATCTCTGGCCAGAAGACATCAAAGGTTATCGACACGTAAGAAGGAGTTCTTAGCCTTTATTAAGGCAATCAAATATTGGCATTGTTATTTGAGTTGTAAACCTTTCGTGGTTAAGACAAATCATCGAAGCGTTAAGTATCTACTAGGGCAACGTTTAACAACCCCTCTACAATAGTCATGGCTTCCAAAGCTTCTTGGATATGATTTCGTAGTTCAGTATAAGACTGAAAAAGAAAATGAAGTTGCAAACGCCCTGTCGCGAATTTCAAGTGCATAGTTACTAATGTTGTCTGTATCTCAATTACATGGAGAATTGTTAGAAGGCATTAAACGAAGCTGGGAAAGAAACCCATCAAGCCAAAACATCATTCACAAGTTAGAGACAAGGACATTGAAATCATCTGCTTACGAATGGAAGGGGGGATTGTTGCGTTGGAAGGGGCGACTAATGGTGGGAGCTAACAAGGCACTCAGAGAATGGATCATTAGCATCAATCATTATGATGCAATGGGCGGTCATGCGAGTGTAATGGCCACCACTAAAAAGTTACATAACATGTTTCATTGGAAGGGATTAATGAGGGATGTTCAAACATATATTCAAAAATGTATGGAATGTCTTAAAAACAAATATGATAATGTGGCATCTCCGGGACTGTTGCAACTAATTAAGATTCCGCAGGGTAGTTGGAGGGAAATCACAATTGATTTTATTGAAGGTTTACTGATATCAAGAGGGAAATCGGTTATTTTGTTAGTAGTCGATAGATTTACGAAGTACGCTCACTTTATTTCAGTAAAGCATCCTTACTTTGCCAAATACATTGTAGAGTTATTTTTCATTCATGTGTTTAAGCTATATGGGACACCACATTCAATCATCAGCAACATATATCCAATCTTCTTGAGCAAGGAGTTATTGCGATTGCAAGGAGTACAGCTGAAGCATTCCACCGCCTACCATCCACAATCAGATGGCCAGACAAGCAATTTAAAAAATTCTAGAAACTTATTTGCGTTGCTTTTGTAGTGAATCTCCACAGAAGTGGAATGAATGGATTCCCTTAACTGAGTGGTGGTATAACACCACTTATCATGTGGCCATCAATCCTACACCCTTTGAGGTACTGTATGGGTACCCATCACCTATTTATATACCATATATGACGGGGAGATTCTAATATGTGGGAAGTGGATCAAGCCCTCAGGAGCAGAGAAGCCATGATGAATGTGACGAGATTCTATCTACAGAGAGCACAGAACCGAATGAAGCAATAGGTGGATGCAAGGAGGTCAGAAAGAGAGTTTGAAGTAGATGAAATGGTGTTGTTGAGGCTGCAGTCGTGCAAACAACACTCACTCCAAAAGAGAGAAAATTGGAAGCTATCCTCACTCTACTATGGTCCATTTAAGATCATACAACGAGTAGAGAAGGTGACATACAGATTGGAGCTTCCTCAAGGGTCTACAATACATCAGGTGTTTCATGTGCACAGTTAAAAAAGGCTTACGGAGTTCAAAAAAGAATTGACGAGACACTGCCAGACTTTCTCACCCCTGTCGAACTCCAATGGCTATTTTGGGAAGACGAATGGAAAAGAGGAACAATTGTTGTGTCACTCAGGAGTACTTGTTTGAATGCAACGTGCGATGGGGAGAATTCGAACGCAACGTTGGAGTACTTGTTTGATCTATAGAAACGATTCCCAGAAATTAATTTGGTGGATAAAGATGTTAAGGAGAAGGGAATTGTTACAAAATAAAATGGAGAAGACGACCAATGCGAGAAGTAACATAAAGAAGACCGAAACAATGACGTAGTATAAATATAATACGCAACGTATCAATAAGTAACCCACACAGAAATCCCTGAGAGTATGCTCAATGCGACCGTTTCGGATTTTCAGGATGGGAGTGGTAACTAGCACTGGCAATTATTTCAACATTATCTCCCAACTACAGTTTGTTTGACGATCGCGTCCACTCTTCTCAATGACCGGGAGGATGATACTTTGACCTGGGGCCAAACTCCCAATCGGCATTTTACGGTTGCGTCAGCTTACGAGCTCATTGAGAATATACCTACAAATGTCTTAAATAGCCAGTGGGAGGTCATCTGGAAATGGGCGGGATCGTAGCACATAAGATCTTTTCTCTGGCTGGTGGCGAAGGGTAAGCTGTTAACCAATAAGCAACATGTGAACCGACACCTGGCGATGGAGGGTGGTTGTCATTTTTGTGGCCAGGAGGAATCGACCATTCATGCCTTACGGGATTGTCCTAGGGTTAGATCTTTCTGGCACAAATTTCCTAATATGATTCCTGGGGATTTCTTCCGGCAGGAGGACGACACCTGGCTCCGATCTATTCTTAGTCCTAATGCGCCTTTGCCTCAAGCTGAGTGGCCTACTATTTTTGGTGTCGCTTGCTGGTTTCTGTGGAAATGGCGTAATACCAGTATTTTTTAGACAGGATTTACTTGGCCACTCGAAGGTCCTACTATTGTCATGAAGTATATGCGTTGAATCATACGAGCCAGTGAATTGAAAAATCGGGTTTTTCCGTTACAGGGACTCCCTATGGGTACGCTAGTCGGCTAGAATAAACCCATCGACGATTGGGTCAAGCTTAATACGGATGGTGCTGTACATCGGGGTTCCCACCTTGCTGTCGTAGGCGGCCTTATGAAGAACGGCCAGGGCCACTAGTGTGTGGGCTTCTTACAGAATTTAGGAATCGGTGATCCTTTACGGGCTGAATTGTACGGGGTGTATTCGGGGCTCAGACTAGCGTGAGATTGGGGCTATCGTCGAGTAATTGTTGAAACAGATTCCCTCGAGGTCATTAATATTCTGTCTTCCTCCCGGGACGATCTGATTGAAATTTCTTTTTTGGTGACAAGTAATCGGGAGTTGCTGGATCGGGAGTGGGAAGTGCAACTCGAGCATACGCATCGTGAAGGGAATCAATGTGCGGATCAATTGGCGAATTTAACCTTTGATGCAGGGACAGAGTGGCATATTCTTCAGGAACCTCCATGGAGCATTTTGGATGCACTCTACCGTGACCAGCACGGAACCCTTTATCATAGACCCCTTCGTAGGGGCTTAGTTTTTATGCATTAGTTGTTTTTGTTTTCTTTCCCTTGTAAAAAAAAAAAAAGACTCAACGATGTAATAATGCATTAGCATATACTCTATCTCTCACTATCTGTTATATATAACCAACCCAACAGCTAGTTTGGTGGATATAACAGAAGAATACAGTTGTTTCCCATTCAAATTTCTCTTTTGTAATTCTTCCCTCCTCTCTTTCTTCTGTTACAATAGTTCTTCATTGCATTAATGCACCCAACTTCACGTTATGTTCATTCCTTATTATCACCACAAATTTACGTAACAAATCGGTATTAGAGCTTTACAATTTTCAGCCAGAAAACTCCATAAAATGGTAGATGATTGGATTCAAGAGTTTGAGAAGCTTTAAGAAAGTATCCAAAAAATTAGAGAATCTCATATTCGAAGTGAGAAATGGATGCAAAAAATTAAAGCAATGTTCAATCAATTTATGCAATCAAGATGAATGGTTGCCTAAAAAATTGACAACATTAATGGTAGAAAGACGGGCAATCATGTTGAAGAAGAGAAGCTTGAGAGCATCTTGAGTTTTAACATGAGTCCTATAGTGATTATAAAACAGTACAATTTAGAACACTTATGAAAATCTCAAGTTGTTGATTCATTCACCATCGATGCTGACAATAAGGAGGAACATATATGAAAGAGTCAGGTTGTTAATTCATTCACCATCTACACTAATGAAGTACAACTTGGCAGAGAAATTAAAATCATTCTTCACCTTGATTATCACCAACTGGAATATTTGAAGGACTAACAATCATTCTGCACATTGATTATCACCAACTGGAATATTTGAAGGAGAATAACAGTCAGATTGCTATTGAACACTTGGAGAAGAGTGACTAAAAGTTCATTTTCAACAAACAAACAAACAAAAAACGTGATTGTTTCTTTTTTATTCATTTTGTAAACCTCCTTAATAATTTCTCTCTATATTTAACCTCACGGACAAGGTTTTCTAAAATAGGAGGAACTGATACGTAATTTTTATATAGCAATTGTACAACTGTAAATGCAAAAAAGTACTATAAAACATCCCCTGTAACCATCTACTGTTTCTATCTTCTTGTTCTCCCCTCTCCTCTTATCTGTTCTTCGTATTTTCTCCCTTTTCATATTTTCATAACATCTTGATGTTATCATCAGCTCGTAGTAGACATTTTGTCAAAAGAAACTAATCATTTGTGAGACGGTATACACAAATGTGCAGGAATGCTTTCTTTTAAGAACCAAAAGTTAAACATTTGGATGATGACATACCTATATTCGAATGCAATAGTGATTTTTATCCAGTAAGGTCATACAAGTCCAAATTCACATCTTTTATACGTGTAGTAGTTCACATAATTAGTCATTACAGCTACTACTACTGCAGTAAACAAGAAGTTCTAATCCATCAGTTGGGTGTAGGTTAGAAGATGGAAAGGTCAGCTCAATTTCCTGTTGCAGCATCGCTTTTCAGCTGCTCTGCATGCTGAGGAAGGAGAAGAGCAAGCCTAGTTGTGTATCTAGCTATTCGCTTCAATCTTTCTTCCCTTAACCTTTATCTCCAAAGTAAGCACACAGAAAAAAAATTAGTAAGCTTCCACCACTACACTTAACCCTTTCATGCACCAGTATTATGGTAAGCAGTTCCTGAGCTACATTACAAAATGCAACATCTACAAAGAACAATTAGTGAGAAGAGTAAAACGCTTACCGTGCTCGAACCCTTTTGGCATGCTCAACGTGTTTCTTTAAAAGGTCTTTTGTTGACAGATTGTCATTAGTTTCCTTAACGTAAGAGTAGCAACGACGACATTAGTAAAATCCCAAGACAAAAACTACAGTTGGTAAATCCTACAACTGCTCTAGACTTGTGCGAAGTTAGGACCAGTTCAATACACAACATTATGCAATGCACTGAAGCTGGTAATGACTTTGATTTTAGTTATAGCTATAATCATTGACTGGCTATTGAATTATAGCAGGTACAAGAAACAAAACCCACCTCTTCATCTTCATTTGCTTCTTCTTCGCGCTCCCTTTTTCTTCGGTGAATGACTTTCTACCACAGATATTGGCAAAGGCCTAGCAAGACACTTTGCCGCATCACCATTATGAGGCTGTCAACATAAACCAAATTAGGGAAACGACAAGGTTATATAATAAGCCTCTCACTACGTAACAACCACTTTTCCTCTTATTCCACCAACATTGCTTCTATACCCTCACTCTATTAAGATAACTACAAAATATCAAGCTGATATCCAGTCACTAAATAGGCAGGTAACCATTCATATATTAATCTCAACAAAGATACACATCATTGTTCTTCATCATGCTTATTGCCAGACAAGTTGGAAGAAGAACACCTGTTTCAGACAGATGTTTGTCTATTTGCAATCAATTATGCCAAACAAACAATAAACTTTATTAAATTAAGGGGAAGAATAACATGTCCCAACCATTCCCATCAAAAGCTAAACACATTCGGAATCTGAAATTCTTGCTATTAGATTTTATAAGTTTTGTGAGTTCTAGCTACCAATGTGATATGTTTTCTGTTCTCCCTACATCATACATTGTCCTAGTCATTAACGACTTAAACTTATTTAAAAATAAAGAATCATTATTAGAGTAGGATTCAATTCTATTTTCGATACTTTAGATGGGAATACCTTTACTACTAAAATAAGGGTTCCAATAACTTTTCTATTGTATACTCAGCCTTTAATGGGAAAAAAACCTTAATTTTTTTTATAAACTGGAGTTTTTAACTAGAAGGGGTGATGCTTTTTCTAGTAGTGATTCTTAAACTCTAGGAGGGAATCCTAGTTACCTGCCCTCCATTACTTGTTTCCTCAGTAAAATTACAGCACTTCTAGCCTAAATTTCCAGCAACCAAAAACCTTAAATTCTAGCCATATCAAAATTAAAATTCCAACCATATTAAACATTAAATGTTACCAATATAAAAAGATATTCTGAGCCTGAAATTGCAGCAGCTAGATTTTATAAGTTGTGTGAGTTCTAATTACTACTTTGATATATCTTCTACTCGTCCTACATTACAAGTTTACTACAAATTCACTAACTTTTGGATGCTATTGTAAGTGTTTAAACTTTCAGATTGAGAGGAGCACAATTACATGCAATGTATTTTCATATCAATTATTGATACATACCTGATTTTCCTTGAGGAACCCATTTCTTAACCATGATCGGCAAAGTGCATAAAGAGAAGCCCCATCTGATATTCGCACCTACGAACATAAATCTTTCATTAACTAACACAACTAATGAGTGGAGGTGAAAATTAAACAGTTTTCTGTTTCTGGTTAGAAATGCTGATAAACTCTAAACAAGTGCTATAATGATATGTGCTTGCAACAAGTACTAAACACAAGTAGGAATACATAATATGAAACTAAAAAGAAAGATAACTTACTTTTCGATCTCTAAGAGTGATCACCGCATTATCTCCACTTCTAAGTAATAGGAATATAGGATTGTCAAATTAGGGAATGCTTGCAAAAGAAACATGCAATGGTGGAAATTTTTTTTCCCCTTTTGACAAAGGATTGGAGTTACCTGACATATCTATGGCCATTAGAATTGGAAACTGGAGAAGGTGAAGTTGATGCAGCAACCTAAACAAGGAGGTGAACAAAAGTAATGAAAGCCAAAGAATTATGCCAGTACAAAATTTAAACTACAAAATAAAAAAAGTCTTTCATTAGCAATAACAATTATAGAAGTCGGAATGAAATATGTTGAGAGTGATAGTGAATAAGGTGTGATTAAAATTGTGTGAAATTAAGAAAGAAAAGTAGAAAACCTGAAGGTGTGGTTTAGGCAGAGGCGAAGCAACAGCATAATGGTGGGGATTAGGAAAGGAAGTATGGCGGTTGGGATTCGGCGGTTGGTGGTGAGTCTGAGAAGCCATTGGGAGGAGTCGTTGATCTTGGGGGCGGATTACAGCTCTTTGAGATTGAATGAATCCACGCCCGGAGGACGCTACGGGGTAAATGAATTGCGGAGGTGTATTATTTGTATTAGGTGAGTTTTGAGAAGATGAGTAGATGACTGTTTTGGCTACTGCTGCTTCTGTTGTTGGATGATGATGATGAGGCTGATTTCCTCCACCTCCTCCTACCAGGCCACCACTGGATGTGTTAGGGTTGGTACTAGAACTAGGGGTTGTCGCCATGCCCGTGACTGAAGCCTGCATCTACTTTAGAACCCCAAAGGTAAAAAGGTACCAAGTCATTGGGATTTTATGAAGCAACTTCATGGTAATTTTTTAAAAAACCCAAACATGACATATTCTGCCTGCGTCTACTTTAGAACCCCAAAGGTAAAAAGGTACCAAGTTATTAGGATTTTATGAAGCAACTTCATAGTAATTTTTTTAAAAACCCAAACATGACATATTCTGCCTTTAATATTTTCCAATCAATACTAACCAACAAACAGCTATTCCATTTCCAGCAAAATAACTGAAAAATCATCCATGATTGTAAGAATAACTCAATCAAAAGACACCTGCTTCAATTAATTAGTTTTTTTTAATCTCTTTTCTATATTAATATAAAATTCAAAAATAAAATTAAAACACTATTTTTTAGATTTGGTGCCTTAAAACAAGAGGGGAAAGAAACTCGTGCGTGACTCTAAACAGAAACAAAACAAAGAAAGAAAAATAAAGGGGAAAAGGCGATATAGTATGCAGTGGCGGGAGAACTTTCGACTTTAGCGCACTCTCTTTTCAAAGTGAAATCCAACTTCTAATCATTATCAGAGCCAAAATAAGATAATTTCGTCACTCTACGCTCGTTATAGAGCTTCAATTATTTATTTTAATTTTAGCCACATATTTGTATAAATTTTATATAATTAAAATTAAACGAAATAAAATAATAACTGAAAAATCAAAATAAAAAATATGTTCTCATGAATGTAGATCCCCAGCACACCAGGTAGTTTGAGAATGATATCCAACAAAAATTTAATTAATCTTTTTTAATAAAATAATATAATTAATTAAAATATATTAATATTAAATATATTTTTTAAAATTTTCAACAAATCAATCGTCACCAATTATGATAATTATATCCATTTATATTCTAAAAGCTATTTATTTTTATTGTTGTTACTCTTTATACGGTCTCTTGCTCTTTTGACTGTGGTGGCTGTTGGTGTAGGACATCTTTTATCTCGGATTCCTCTTGGAGCCATGAAATAGCGCAAGGAACAAAGCTACAATATTTCACACATTTCAAATCGCATTTACATATCAAAAGATAATGAAATATATAACCTGCAAGAAATTTCCGCACGAACATATTGTTCAACAACTTAATTTGACGTTGCACCTGTAATTAATTATCAGGGAGGACAATAATCAACAGTACTTCTTTCAAAAGATTACTACTACTATATAAACCAAATCGCTGGGTATAATGTCTAAACGCCCATTCCATTCTGTTCGGTATTACACTAATCCACAATTCCCTTCGTAACAATTAGCAAAAATGTATCTGATTCTGTCTGATTTTGTTGAGGCTGGGCGCCGTTGTGCGGATCCATGAGTTTGGCTGACTTTAGCGAGGAGATACCTGCAAAACAGTGGAAGGCATACCGGGGGTTGATTGCCGGTTGACCCCTCCAATGCTTAAGTTAGTTATTTTGTGGTAGGGTTTTAGGCTGTGAATAGAGAATGTTAGGGTTCTAGAGTCGTACCTCTATCATGATGAGGTGATGGACTTATATAGTAAATACCTGTAGGAATTAGGTCAACATCTGGGAATGGGTCGATCAGCTCACGTGTCGTTCTGAGGTTGGGCTTGGGTTTAGCACGATCGACCCAACCATAAGCCCCCTTACTCCTCGAGTCCGATTGGGGAGAAGGACCGATGGAGTATTCAAGGCTTGTGCGGCTCGTCTGCATGACTGCTCGTGATAGGCCCAACCGATCGGACATCGACGTCTACTCAGAGCGTTGGGTTTAATCGTCACTTACGACATATGTCCTCTGACAGGTTTCAAAATTTGAAATGAAGGGTCGCGTCCTTTCACCTGTTGCGTCGCTCTGGGTCCCGTCTTTTCAACTGCTGCGCCGCTCTGGGTATCTGATAACCTTAAATCGCACGACTCAGATTTTGCCATGCGTCTGACTTCGATTGGTACGCCCGTTCAGTTGATATTGGTGATAATTGCTCGGGGTCGACAGACTTCCTTCACTCCCATTTTTTGCGTATTCGATTCTCCAATATGTGTTCTCTCTATTCTCCATCTCTTTGCTTGCAGTCACCGGAATTTCCTTTTCACCGCCGTCTACATTCCCAACTTCAGTCACCAAATTAGGTATGTCCTCTCTTCTTTCCTCGTCCTGTAAGTTTCCTTTTCCATAACTATGTCGTCGACTAGCCCTAGAGGTGAACTTAGACTTAGGGATGAAGCCACCTCCTCCTCTCCTTTTTCATCGTCTCATCACCAGCCTTCACCGCGAACATCTACGGGGCTCAACAAAGAAGTAGGTACGGTCCAGAGGAAGCTCCATCGGGAACTAGCCGTCGAAAGTGCTGTACAAATTGTTGGGCCGCTGGAGATAGTGGTGGAAATGGTGTTGGGCTGTTGGGACCCAATCTCGAAACTGGACCCCAATCAAAAAACAAAACGAAAATGAAGAACAAAAGCGAACAAATCATATCTGAAGTGAGATCGAAGAAACGGATTTACAAATTCAAAGGATCGAAAGCAAATCGAATTCGAATCGAACTGAAACAAATTTTCGACATCCGAGAACAAATATCTTAGAAAACAAACAAGCTTGTTGCGTTTGAAACCCTAAGACTAAAACCAATCTGAAATCGGTATATTTTATTTTTTTCTCTTTCCTTATTCGTCTTTATTCAATTTACTCAAAGCACTCAATTTTTCCATTTGGAATTTAACAATTCCATAATCTCATTTATTTCATCCTTCACAATAATACAATCTCAAATTCATCCTCTAATCTTATACAAAGCAAAGATCGATTTCCCATTTGGAAAATTTTGACAGCATTTCCCCTAGATTTCAC
>JANVCL010000133.1:14231-37598 GCA_026546855.1 Erythroxylum incrassatum | reverse complement strand
CCCCATTGTCTTAAGTTTCTAATGACTCCAAAATCATTCAATTTGGTTCAGTACTCTAAGAGTTATAGCCAAAACATGTTCAGACTATTCTTATGCTGAAACAACATTATATGCTCAACTTCCATCCAAAATTTGAAATTCTTAGAAACTGAATTACAACTTCATTTCTTCATAAAACTTGTAGCCCTATGTCTCTAGTTTCCAACAAAAAAAGAATCACCTCAATCGAACATCTACAGCAAAAGTTATGTCCAAAATACTAAAGTCTGTCAGTGCTGGAAAGAGGAGCTCGCCGCGACGAGGAGCTGGAACACGTCGCGACGGGAAAATTGGTGTACGCCGCAGTGAGGGCAAGTGCGTGCCGCGACGTACGACCCCAAAAACTCCCGAAAACCTGATTTTTATTCTTCAACTATACTCTTTCGTGTTTCGCCCATCTTCTATGTTTTTGCTTCTTCTGTGTTTTGCGCATCTTCTCTGTTTGCGCTTCTTTTGTACTTTGCGCTTCTTCTGTGTTTTGCCCATCTTTTGTGTTTTGCGCTTCTTCTCTGTTTGCGAATCTTCGGTGCTTTGCGCATCTTCTCTGTTTTGCGCTTCTTCTGTCTTTTGCGCATCTTCTGTGTTTTGCCCATCATCTGTGTTTTGGCATTTTCTGGGTTTCTCCACTTCTTCTGTGTTTTGTGGTTCTTTTGTGTTTTGCGCTTCTTCGATGTTTCTGCACTTCTTCTGTGTTTTGCGCATCTTCTATGTTTTGCACTTTTTCTGTGTTTTGCACTTCTTCTGTGCCTTGTCGTTCTTCTGTGTTTTGCGCTTCCTGTTTTTCCACTTCTACTATGTTTTGCGCATCTTCTGTGTCTTGCGCTTGTTCTGTGTTTTGCGCTTCTTCTGAGTTTTGTTGTTCTTTTGTGTTTTGCGCTTCTTCAGTGTTTCTCCACTTTTTTTTTGTGTTTTGCACTTCTTGTTTCGCCACTTCTTCTATGTTTTGCGCTTCTTCAGTGTTTCTCCACTTCTTCTGTGTTTTGTGTTTCTTTTGAGTTTTGCGATTCTTCTGTGTTTTGCGCTTCTTCTATGTTTTGTGCATCATCTGTGTTTTGCGCATCTTCTGTGTTTTGCGCTTCTTCTATGTTTTGTGCATCATCTGTGTTTTGCGCATCTTCTGTGTTTTGCGAATCTTCTCTGTTTTGCGCATCTTCAGTGTTTTGCGCTTCTTCTGAGTTTTGTGATTCTTTTGTGTTTTGCACTTCTTCTGTGCTTTGCGCTTCTTCTGTGCTTTGTGCTTCTTCGGTGCTTTGCGCTTCTTCTGAGCTTTGTGTTTCTTCTTTGTTTTGCGCATCTTCTGTGTTTTGCGCTTCTTCTGTGTTTGGCGCATCTTTTGTGTTTTAGGCTTCTTCTGTGTTTTGCGCTTCTTCCGTGTTTTGTGCATCTTCTGAATTTTGCGCGTCTTCTATGTTTTTCTTTCTTCTGTGTATCTACACTTTTTCTTTGTTTTGTGGTTTTTCTGTGTTTTGCATTTCTTCGGTGTTTCTCCACTTCTTCTGTGTTGTGTGTTTCTTGTTTCTTTACTTTTTTTGTGTTTTGCGCATCATCTGTGTTTTGCGCTTCTTCTGTGTTTTGCGTTTCTTCTGTGTTTTGCGCATCTTCTGTGTTTTGCACATCTTTTGTGTGTTGTGCTTCTCTTTTATTTTGCCCTTCTTCTATGTTTCTCCACTTCTTCTGTGTTTTGTGGTTCTTCTGTGTTTTGCGCTTCTTCTGTGTTTTGCATTTCTTCTGTGTTTTGCACTTCTTCTTTGTTTTGTGCTTCTTTTGTGTTTAATGCATCTTCTGTGTTTTCCGCAACGTCTGTGTTTTGCGCTTCTTCTGTGTTTTGTGGTTCTTCTGTGTTTTGCGCTTCTTCGGTGTTTCTCCACTTCTTCTGTGTCTTGCGCTTCTTCTGTGTTTTGTACATCTTCTGTGTTTTGCGCATCTTCAGTGTTTTGCGCTTCTTCAGTGTTTTGTGCTCTTCTTCTGTGTTTGGTGGTTCTTCCGTGTTTTGCGCTTCTTTTGTGTTTGTACACTTCTTGTTTGTTTTGTGGTTCTTCTACGTTTTGCATTTTTTCGATTTTTTTCCACTTCTTTTATGTTTTGCGCTTCTCTTTTCTCCACTTCTTCTGTGTTTTGCGCATCTTTTGTGTTTTGTGCTTCTTCTGTGTTTTGCGAATCTTCTCTGTTTTGCGTATCTTCTGTGTTTTACGCTTCTTTTATGTGTTGCACTTCTTCTGTGTTTCTCCACTCCTTTTGTGTTTTCCACTTCTTCTGTGTTTTGTGCTTCTTCTGTGTTTTTCTCTTCTTCTGTGCGTTACACTTCTTCTGTGTTTTGCACTCCTTCTGTGCTATGCATTTTTTATGTGTTTTACGCTTCTCCTCTGATTTGTGCATCTTCAGTGGTTTGTGAATCTTTTGTGTTTTGCGTTTCATCTGGGTTTTGTGCTTTTTTTTGTGTTTTGTGCTTCTTCTGTGTTTTGCGTTTCTTCTGTATTTCTCCTGTTCTTCTGTGTTTTTCGGTTCTTCTGTGTTTTCCGCTTTTTATGTGTTTTGCGATTCTTCGATGTTTCTGCACTTCTTTTGTGTTTTGCGCATCTTCTGTGCTTTGCACATCTTCTGTGTTTTACGTCTCTTCTGAGCGTTGTTGGATCTAGGGGCAGTTATTAATGTGATGCCTAAATCTGTCTATGAAGCCCTAGGAGTAAAAAGTCTAAAACCTACTTCGGTAGTTTTACAGTTGGCTGATAGATCTTTTCGGCATCCAGTGGGCATAATCGAAGACATCCTTGTCCAGGTAAAGGTTTAGTGTTCCCTGCTGATTTTTATGTGCTTAACATGTCTACTGAAGTTGTGCAGGACACCTCGTTGATTCTCGGACAACCCTTCTTGCGGACAGTCAGCACCATGATAAGCATGAAGGAAGGTAAGATCACCACGGAGGTTGGGGACCAACAGGTAAGCTTCAACATGTATGAAGCCATGAAACATCCCCATGAGGATTATTCCCTTCTAGGAGTAAATATGCTTGATGTAGTTATTGACGATGCCTGTGTTGATTTTGCACAAACTCTAAAATCTTCTACTGATAATCTCTTTGGAGAAAGTTTTCTTGCTGATGTTTCAAGTATGCATTCGGGTATGGGAGTGGACATGGAGCTGCAAAGGAGCCAAACTATTGAGATAGAGCTTGGAGACCAACCGGACGTCCACCCCGAGCTACAAGACCCACCATGAGCCCAGGTTATTTCTCTTCCTGCATTTTCAATATATTTATGCGCCTTACTTGGAATTGGTATGAAATTTTGTTTTGCATTTTTCTTGACATTTTGCCACAAAGGCATATTTCAAAAACACAATTGTTCATGAGCATGAAATATCTCACATTTCATCAACCAAATTCACATATCAAGCATATAGCAATTTCTCAAATCATTTAAAGCAATAATGCAACAATTATGAAGCAATTTGAAATCATTTTCTTCTCTTGCTTTAAAAGGAAACATTTATGGCTCATTAATTCTATTATAAACATGAAACCCACTTTGATTTCCTTGTTCAAATACTTGCTCAAAGGTGCCTCATACTTTGCTCGTCTTGCCTTCCTTGATTTCCTTTAACAGTAGCCAAAAATTCCATTCAATAGGAATTTCAATTTATGATCAAGTAAATGAAGAAATTTGATAATACTTTCTCCTAGAAAAATGTTCCCCATTGTCTTAAGTTTCTAATGACCCCAAAATCATTCAATTTGGTTCGGTACTCTAAAAGTTATAGCCAAAACATTTTCAGACTATTCTTATATTGAAACAACATTCTATGCTTAACTTCCATCCAAAAATTGAAATTCATAGAAACTGAATTACAACTTCCTTTCTTCATAAAACTTGTAGCCCTATGTCTCTGGTTTACAACGAATCAAAAATCACCTCATTTGGACATCTACAGCAAAATTTATACCCAAAATACTAAAGCATGTCAGTGCTGAAAAACTGGAGCTCTCGCCACGACGAAGGAGCTCGCCGCAGTGAGGATGTTGGAGCGCGCCGCGATGTGCACAACCAAAAATCACCCGAAACCTGATTTTTTGACTTTTTCATCTGTATACTTCCCATCCTTCAAATATAACCTATCTTAACCTTAAATCATCTCTTATACTTCGTTTCTAAGCTCATTCCAACCCAATATCAAAACAAAAACATCAAAACCTATTACATAACCCATTCCTCAATTCTTCAAATTCTTCAAGGATCTCCAAAACCCTAGCTTTCCTCTTTTTCTCTTCTTCTTCCACGACTTCTTCCATTTACAAGCAAAACAATAACTTCTTCTTTTTATACCCTTTATTATTCTAAAAAGTCCATTTTGCCCTTCAATAAAAGCCTTATATCTCATACTTTTAAGTGAACTTCCAACAATGCCCTTCATTCATTCTTATAACATTAATGCTTAAATGCAATCAACCTATGTCATAAAATCTTACCAGTATTGACATAAATAATTAGTTCCAAAATCAATCCATAACACCTCATAATTCATTTAAATCGTGCTTAATTCAACAAGAAAAAATTCAGGGGTCAACAAGCCAGCTAAGACTGAAGGATTTAGATAGAATATTTATATAAATCCTCATGTACGTAGCACGCTCTATATACAGAGATGTAAACTCTAGTTAGTTTTTTTTAATGTACATATATGAATGTTATTGTAAAGCTATAATGTACATATTCGATTTTATGGAATTAAATGAGAAATTTTTGGGTTTTTAAATGTTGTGACATTTATGTATAAATGACGATGCTATAATTAAGTTAGTGTCGTGACTGCTCTAGCATCTCACCCTTGTGGGGTACATACTCAGATATTCCTCCAAAATGTCAAGTATATATCCTATGACAGTAGGGTGCTACAATCAAAATATTTAAAAATGTTAAAATAGTTTTGACTAACCTTTCTGTACATGATTTTCTATATAATTCAATAATTTCATCATACAATATTCTGATTAAATTAATATCTAATCATTAATTTATTAGATTTATTTCCAATGTTAGTTCTCCAACATTAGCAATTGATTCAATTAATGACATTTACAACTGTTTTACAAAGTTTTATTCTACCTTGCCAAGGACTTCTCGACTCAATACTAATAAAAAATAATGTAACATTCTCCTTAATCACAGTAGGGTGATGAATCATGTATTAGTGCCTGTTTGGTTTGGCTTTTGGAAGTCCCAAAAGTACTTTTTCACACCGCAGAAGTTATTTTAAGGAAAAAATGGTTATTTAGCTGAAAAATTAAAAAGTGCTTTTGGAATAGAAACAGCTTTTTTAAAAGCCAGAATACAACTTTTTTAAAAGCTAAAATTTGGAGCTTTTCAGAAAAGCCCAAATAACAGCTTTTTCGGGAAGCTGTTTTTAACGTTTAAAATTTCTGTCACTTGTTTACATAAAGAAAATAGCGTCTGTTCCTCTTCTGTTACAAAACCAGCCGACTCTATTTCTTCTGCACACTTACGTAAACATATCTGTTCTCCTCTTTTCTGAAACCTATAGCCGACTCTTGGTTTTGCTCCTGCTCACGTATCCCTCTCCTCTTTACCGGCAATCTATCCTTTTTCATCTCTTAATTGGATCGTTTCGAGGTAATTGACAAATACCCAATTCGTATATTTAGTTTTTTGTTTCTCTTTCTAACTGCTTGGGGTTTTAGGGTTGCTTATTTGGGTAGGTGCGGTTTCTGTACGCTTCGTCTCTTATTTTGTGATCACCTTTACATTTTGATGTTGCAGATTCTAGCGTCCTAGCGGTGGATTTTCTTTGGAATTGGGATTGGAAGTGGATACTGGAGGTGGATGGTGGGGATTTAGTTTGAACAAGGTGGAGGTTGTGTAAATAGTTTTCTGATATGGATAAGTTTTGCTGTTTTTTTACTTCCTACTCTGAGAGGTGGAGGTTGGGTTATTTTGTTTTATTTGACTGCTTTCGAAGGTTTATGTAGCTTCTCCATAAATCTGGTTTATAGAATTTCAAGAATATGCAAATTTGCATTATCGCAATTGAAGTACTAATACCAGGTTGTATGAATTGAGGTGTGTTTATGATACCTATTTTCTTGTTATTTAATTCTATACTTCCTTGCCCGTAAAAATGTATGAATAAAGCATGGTCTGTGGTTTGGTTTATCCGTTTAGCCAGTGTATACTAATAACTACTCATGCTTCTCTTATGTGGTACGTGGAACTATTCTTCATTTTGTTTTCTGCTGTAATGCCATTCCTCTGCCTCATCTTGTTACTTTTAGAAACTTGGAATTTATTTTGCTTGCTTCTTTTGAGGCATGTCAGATTTAGATTCAATTTCGTTTCTCTCACATGTAGTTTGTGGGAGGACGTTCATCATCTAGCGCTGGTAGGGGAAAAAGCCGCGATGGTTATGTCAAGTATGGTTACTGCTTAGTAGAAGGAAAAGCCAATCACCGAATGGAGGATTATTATGTTGCTAAGTTCGTGCAGGAGCATGCACAAGAATTGGGACTTTTTGCTATTTATGATGGTCATTTGGGAGATGGTGTACCTGCATACCTACAAAAGCATTTGTTTGCCAATATCTTAAAAGAGGTGTGGATACTTCTCGGACAGCTTAACATTTTCTTACTGTCTATTTAGGAGCTGATTTGTTACAAAATCTAACATTTTACTACTGACCATTTTAGGAAGAGTTTTGGGTGGACCCTAGCAGGTCTATATTGAAAGCCTATGAAAAGACAGATCAGGCTATTCTCTCTCATAGTTCTGATTTGGGGCTGGGTGGGTCAACAGCCGTGACTGCAATTTTGATAAATGGAAGATTGTGGGTAGCTAACGTGGGAGATTCAAGAGCAGTTCTTTCAAGAAGGGGGAAAGCAAGACAAATGACGACAGATCATGAACCAAATACTGAAAGAGGTTGCATAGAGAACAAAGGAGGGTTTGTCTCAAACATGCCAGGTTGTTAGCTTATTGAGATGGATGGCTGCCAATATTATTTTTATCTGCTGCTCTAACAAAGAGCATGTATTGTCATGAAATTGGAACTTTCATGGATATTGTGAATCCTAGGTTTACTTTTCATCAACTGTTGTTTCACAGGCTTATTTCTCTTATATCCTGATTCTTTGTTTATCTTTTACGTTGACAATGTTATCCCATACATTTTGAATTATTTGTGTAGAGCTAGTCAAGGTCAATGGCTAAAGTGAAGTTCTTTTCATACTGTTTTTGAGTAAAACCTGTTTACCATTATATTCCCAGAAATCAATGTGCTTCACATCCGGAAGGAAAAGTTTCAGCTTCCGGAATCAAGCATGTTTGCTTAACAAGTAGCCCCTGTTCCATTCGGTGGATGAAATGTGATTTAGTTTGTCTAGTCTGGTTCACATTTAGTTTCAATGGAACTGTAAGGTGATTACTTAAATAAAATATCTAGTCTCAATTCAGTGTTGGGAATTGGTGGTGAAATGATAGACACACGAGACTGATTGGGGATTATTTGGGTTTCATAGAATCGAGGACCATTGGTATGTATCAACGCATGGTAGCTTACGGACTTCTCAAGTTCATGACTATTTATTACATTGAACTGAAAGAAAAAGACTATTTAACATCTCTTGAATATAGATGGTAGCTTAAGGATTCCATATGCATGATTTAGGGTAACTTGATGTTTTAATTGCTTGATACTGCTTTGCTACATGTTTTTGGAACATGGGCTTACTATTGATTAGATTTCTCTTGCAAATATTTATCCAGGAGATGTCCCCAGAGTGAATGGGCAGTTGGCTGTATCTCGTGCTTTTGGGGACAAGGGCCTCAAGTCACATTTACGGTCTGATCCTGACATTCAAGTAACAGATATAGATGAAAATACAGATATTTTGATCCTTGCAAGTGATGGCCTTTGGAAGGTTATCTGAATTTTAATTTCTTTGTCTGTTGACACACAGTCGGTTCTAAATATTGCTCCTTTGATAGGTTGTTCTTGTATTAGGGAATACCACATGGATTATTTACTCTTTCCTTCGTCTTGAACGATACAGGTGATGACGAACCAAGAGGCTGTTGATATTGCAAGAAGGATTAAAGACCCAATGAAAGCAGCTAAGCAGCTAATAGCGGAGGCATTAAGAAAAGACAGTAAAGATGACATATCTTGTGTTGTTGTTAGATTTAGGGCATAAAATCTTTTCAACACTATTTGTTCTCCTGGAGCCCCTACACATACCTGCTTTCCAACGTATGCATTCGACAATAAAAAAACAGTATCTATCATACATGACTGGCATGTTCCCTATCTCTCCTCTGCGATCATCAGGTTCTGCCAAAGAATTCAGAGAACCATGGCAGGGTTCTTCTGCCTTTTGTAAATTTATTCTATTCATTAGATTTCAGTGTTTGATATAGCTTGATTTCTTTGTGGGATCACGTTAGAAATCTGACATAAATTGCCCTCTATTGTGCCACTGTTTTGAGCAGAAGTTGTTTACCTGGATTCAAGAAATATCCGGTTTGTAGTATATGAAAGCTCAACCCTGTATCTTGTCTCCTTAGCATTTGGTTTTAAAGCAGATCTTCCAGTGAAAGTTCCTGTTGCAAATATGCTATATATAGACTCTCTTTTGGTTTCTTGAATTATGAGGCAAGCGGGAGGTAGACAGGTGATTATGATTCAGGTGTAATTTCACTTTATGTTTCTAAATGGTGTTATGGATTTATACCAAACAAAATTATCGTCTAAGCCAACTTTATCAGTTGAAACATGAAAGTCATTGGACTTTTGTCAGGTGGAATGAAGATGAAATGGTCTTGCCATTTTCTGTTCTGTCTAAAGGAGATGTAAAGGTCGTCAAAAGTTGGACTAGAAGAGTCTCAACTAAATAATACTTTTAGACGGTCGAGTTGTTAGATAAATCAATTTATTTGCTGTTACTTCTTATTCCATTTCGGTTGAGCTAAAGTTCAGTCATACATATATACCAACATGACTGGACACTTGCCCTATTCTCGGCAAACAAAACTTGGATTCTTCCATCAAAATATTTGGTTCGAGACTTCAAAATATTTCACTAAGGCCCGATATCTGGGGAGTTTCAATAGTATGTACTTTTATCCCTATCGAGTAGAAATGTTAATTCTGATAATTATATAGAATATAGGTATGATACGAATTTAATAATTACCTACTCACTCGGTGCATATAGAATTGAAAATGTATTTATTTAATTAATCCTGTTTTAGTTATATATAGTTTTTAATGAAATATAATCCAGAAGAAAATTATGTTTTGTTATTTTAAATCTCAAAATTCATGTTTGATTACAACAACAAGGCCTCTAACAACTAACAAGCAGGCCGAATCTACTGTGCAAAGTACCATAAAAGTCGTAGTAAAGATAAACCCAGGCCCAAACTATCAAAGACAGACACGATTAGGCAAGCTAGGGTTTGTTTAGTTTCCTAGTTCTCCCTCTATATATACATGTATCAAAGGAATGGTTGCAGCGAGCAGAAATGAGACGGAACTATTTCGTTCTTCTTTCGTCTTTTTAGCATTCTGGGTAAATCTTCGTAGGCGTCGGCTGATGGTGTATATTATTAAATTGGGGATTGTTGTGTGGGTGTTTTGTGTTCGTTTGTATCAAACAAATAGCTGTTTTGAAATGACGATTGCTGCCTCCCCTTTCGGCTGCAAGGTGTGAGATCTTAATGATCGATTTCTTGACGGCTTTGTTCTGGAGGCACATATCATTTGATTTTCCAACCCTTGGGGTTTCTCAGATTAGTTGCTCCTAATTTTGCATCTTCTGACCCCAGTGTTGGCTACATTTCATCTTTTGACTATAATGTCATTAATATAATCATATCATCATTTTCTCTACTTAAAATTGTAGGTAATCAATTGACGAAAAATATAAAAGTGGAGTATATACACTACAGGTAATTAAGTATACTATTGATACGATTCGTCCTCAACGAGTAAATGCTAGTAGGGAATTAAAATGAAAGATGGGGAAGTTGTACCGTTTTCTGATTCTTTCACTTGAGACAGGATGTTTGCTGGAAACACAGCAATGTTCCCCATGACTTTATGGCTGCATGTTTTCTGTTGTATACAGTTTCAGATTAAGTATTGCAGCCAAAACAGGCATTGGCTACCGGATTTCTATGTCAAATTACATTTACTGAAGGGGGAGCAAAAATGGCCAACAAGCTGCCTCTGCATTTATAAAAGATAAACCATCCATAAAACAAACTAGCCATGCACTGACGCAAAAATCTGCCCAACAAGTACACGACTACAATCAATAGTGATTTTGCAAATTGGATAAACATTAAAGAGAAATGGCATATTACAAGATCAAATGCAACACCAATAAGTATATGAAACTTCGCATGGCCAAGTCTAAAGCCAATTGAATCTATATATTCTAAAGGCGACAGCAATGGTTCAAAAGTAGCAAAATCCAACTAGGTTTAAATAGAAATCACAAACTGTCTGCAACCATCTATTGATCATATATGGACACAAGCCATGAAGCCAATGGTCCACCACTCCACACACATCTACTAAAAGGGTAATGCATCATAATTTTCCCTTCCTCTTACTGAAAGCAGTCTCAGAAAACCACTCCCTTCTATCCCAGCTAATTCTGGAAAATAAATAGGCACAATTGGTTAGTGCATAAGTAGATAAGATCTGCACGCACGAGCAGCATCTGCAATAAGTAAAATTTTGCAAAGCTAGGCCAAACAAATAACCTTCAAAGATTTCAAAACCAATTTCGGAAGTGAAGACCATCAGTGCAACTGCATTTCGTACAACTATTTTTTAAAATTACTATCTCGTAAAACATTTCCCTTTTCTGTGTGCATATCTAAGATGCACTTGGTTTGTCTTTTCCCTAAAATGAAGGGCTTGGTTAATTCCGCTGTTACTGTATAACAGATCTTTCAACTATGCACCTTAACCACTATGACAAACTAGAAACATTTTAACCAAAGCAATAACACCATCAAGTGTGCTTCTTAAACATCAAAAGACTGGACTACCTAATCATCAGTATTGCAACTGTTACTGATAAAAAGAAGACTGTGATCAGTCTCAATAAGGTGGCCAAGGAGTTGCAGTATCTACTCCTTCATTGCATTCTGTATTGTACAATGCATAAAATGAACTATATGATATCAAAATCATTAATTTATCATTCATATGATTCAATGACATTACAACTGTAAACAGGACCCCTCTGTAACTATAATCTTTTGCTTTTACCTACAACATCACCAATCAGAACAGCTAAAGCAGATATCCAATTGTAGGTACAGGCATACAAATGAATACGTCAAAATCACAAACTTCTTACCTCGGCCTGAAGATCAGATTTAGGTTGCTCACCTGCAAAGTTGTAATTATCAAAAATGTATGAATGATTATGATGACTGATTGACAAGGAAAGAATTAATCTTAATTCATCATACGAGCTAGAGTCATTCCATTGTATCATATAAATTCATCAAGGTCCAAATGCCTGACAAATTCTTAGCTTCCATAGAACAATATGATGAAACTCTCATTGTTGGCCCCATAATAAAATTTATGAATCAGAGGAAGCAATACGCAAACACCACTGAAAAAAGCAATTCCTGCCACAAAGATTTCATTTCATCATAAAGTAAACCCTAACCAAATCCGTCAGAATTCTGTCTGACCCAAAATTCAGATTTTAAAGTCATCAACTTCAGTTTTTTTTTTTTTAACTAGCGCCTCTTGCAAATTTCCTTCAGAAAAAAAAGAAAATTAAAAATGCTCCATGCCTCATGGATCCATAAAAGAAAGAAAGGTTCTTCGTTGGAAGAAAACAAGCTATGGATCATAAGCCTAAAAGTAACCCCTAATATTTTGAATTTCTCTAAAGAAAATTTTTAAGGATCAAGGAGCTCACTGCTCTGGGGAAAGAGGGTAATTGTAAAGTTACCTCCTTCCTCTGGCAGATCAGATGTCCACAATGTTAGGTTATCCCTCAGAAGTTGCATGATAAGGGTGCTGTCTTTGTAGGATTCTTCATTGAGGCTATCAAGTTCTGCTATGGCTTCATCAAATGCTTGCTTAGCCAAATGGCAGGCCCTGCACAACATAGATAATGTAAAGACAACAGCACAAAATTCACATCCACAAGAAGAGAAGCAGTATGCAAGTTACCAACGAGCTGTATCCATAAAGAAAATAGCATAGTTACCAACTTTTTTCCATTATTATTAATACAATTTTTCTGAAGTGTAGAGTTTTAAATCTTTTAGCAAAGGCATTTTGACCTTTCTGGGGAATTCAATATTTCATAGTAAAAGACGGAGAAATTCAGGGCCAGGCCGAGTCTGATTGGATGAGTCGGTGGCAAATCTGAGGCAGCAGTAGAAGTGGCAGCCTGCAGTGCAAATAAAAAGATGTGGCAGCCTTCATTAAGTGAACAATTCTCTTAAACTTTCATATTTAATGTTCGGAAACAAAATGAGAGAAACTTAAGGAAATAAATTGAGCAAAAATGTGAAGAGCAAATAAATCTCAAACTGAGTGGAAGGTCACCAAACACCTCGTAAGCTTTCAGGGACTGGTCTGCAACTTCTTTTCGATCATCACCACTTTTAATCTCAGCTAGATAACGGTAATAGTCTCCTTTCCTACCCCAAAGAGATTAAAAAGTTTCACACTGAAAATATAATAAAAGGGTGTTTGAAATTTTCAAAACGAAGTAGCACAAACACAAATATGAAATTATCTCAGTAAACAAAATTGATTAACTGAAACTCTGGAGGGAATAAACGTCTTGAACCAATTTAAAAAACGGTCATAAGCTGGTTGACAGATATAAATCCCATTACACAATAATGTTGTGAAGTCTTAATTAGGTCTTTGGCTGCATCACTTCACAGAAAACACCAGCCTATCAACTCAAATTACATGAGAAATAGCAAAAATCTAAAAGTTCCTCCACCTTTGAAAGTGTTGTCCATTTTTCAATGTGTAGCAGAACTATTGCTCCAAGTGAGAACAGCTCAACAAGTAAAAGGAAAGGGAATTATATAATGGTCAATGAATCTCACATCTTATAGTAAAAGACACTTGATTCCCCAGACCCGGAGGATGGGAGAAGATGCTCATCAATGATTGACAATATGTCGCTGCATATCCTTGAAAGCTCATCTTCGACCCGTTGTCTGTATTCCTTTATCCTCTTTACATTGTGTTCATGCCCCTTAGCCTCCTCCTTCTGTTCAATGGAAGACAAGATTCTCCATGACGCTCTTCTCGCGCCAATAACATTCTTGTAACCCACTGAGAGCAAATTTCTCTCCTCAATTGTCAATTCCACATCTAATTTGGCAACTTTCTTCGTTGTCTCAACCATCTCTGCAACAAGCAGGTTGAACATTTTGGAGTTGAGGATAAATAAAACACAAATAGACATGTGAAGCACATCGACGCTTTCACCAATATGGTACCCAGGCTCGTGTCTATGAACAAGAGAGACCGAGAAGTGATGTGATACAAAGTTGAAGAATAGTAAAAACCAGACAATCCCCATTTATGACATGCCTATCAGACATGAACCGATCACCGTACTTCAGCCGAAGAAGCTAAAAATGAATCAAAATACAACACTAATCCTAGAGAAAGAGGACCTAAATCGAAGGGAATAATTGAAACACAAAATGATAAGTTAATGACTAGAAATAGGAACATACAATACATCAACCAATCGAAACTCGGAAATCCAACAAGAGAAATGAAGCAAAACCCCCGTCTGTACATAATCTAAAAACACAAATCAAACATACCCATAGCCACCCGCTTTTATCAAATATACAAGGAGAAAAGACCAAAAGCTTAGATTTTGCAATATAAATTGCTCGAAGATGAAGAAGAAGAAGATGTACCATCGTATCTCTCAGCCTGCTCTGCGAGCCTAGCCAAGTAAACCAGTTGCTCCCGCTCCTTCTCCATTGCTTTTTTCTCTCTCTCACTCTCTGTGCGACTATGCGTGTACGTGAGAAATGAAAATTGCGGGCTTTGGTGACTGGACTGGACAACTGCTGATGATATAGAACGGTTGGTCCAGTCAGGAGACAAATGATGCGGTTTTAACAACGTTGGCGCAGTACAATCGACGGTCAAAATTGGGGCTCAAAACTCTGAAGGTCCATTTGTGAATCAGAAGCGTTGGATGGGAATTTAGTGGGGTACATAGGAAGGTGTGACGTTGACTGTAAAACCAATAGCGGATGTCTGATGGGTTAGGTTTTTTTTTTTTTTGGGTGGTAAAATCTGATGGGATAGGTTAATGATTCAAGTCACCGATCATAACGATGGGACCAGGCCCTCCTAAACCAAGTGGAAATGTGTCGGATTTTGTCTTTGCCCTATGTGCCTCTAAGACTTGGGATCTGATTTTGTAAGAAAGCTTCCAAATTTTTAAGCTAAAAAACCATCTTTTTGTTGATTAAAAAATGAAAAAACCGGTCAAATTAAGAGAGTTATTAAATTAAAAAATAGTTCGCACGCAGCTAATAGTTCTCATCATGTTCATATTGATTCTTGTTTGTTAAGCAGTAAAAACGACTCAGATTATGAACATATTAAAAGACGTGTCCTTGAAATTTTTGAAAAATGGTCCTCAATCTCCCCATTCTGTTCTTCATGGCGGTCACAAATTAGGATCACTTGCATCGTAAAGGGAAAAATCATACATCTCTCTACAAGTTCTACAACTATATCCAATGGGTACAGTCTCAAAATCAAATTCCAGTCTCAAGGGTAGATATTCAAAAACTCTGGTAAATGGGATCTTGGTCATAAAATGGACAGGCTGCTATATGTATATCCCAGGAATTAAGTTTCAACCTTCGCAAATTGTTACACTGACTTGGTATAACAAACTATGTCTACATCAGTTCAGCCAACTGTAATCTGCTCAGAAACTGAAATCTAATTTATTGTTTCTTGAATGGTAAACAAATTGTATTCTAAAATATGCACAAAATGACAAATGGGTCACTACATGGTCAACATTAATAATGCCAAGAACATCCTTGGGAAAAAGCTACCGGCAGAAGACAAATTTGTAGCACAAACCTTTTGTAGGAATATTCGATATCTATCTCCAAACTGGAGGCCATCATTATTCACTTACTGGTGGACCCCTACTGGAGCTCGAATCTCCTATAGACACAGTAACTAGGGGCTTGGAAGCCCATGCCCTAGCATTAATAGCTCCTTCCTGCAAATTCCTTTTTCCATATGGTTCCTTAAAAGAAATACGATTCAATAAGGCTCCTGCATGATCCAAGTGGCTCCCTAATCTGATGATCCGAATGCGTCTTCTCCAAAGAAACCGGACCAACACATGAAGTGCTGGCAAAAACAAGTAAAGCGATCTCAAAATCACAAAAGCAGTGGCTATTGCCAGACATGTCTCCTGTGCGAACCATTTATCAGGAGATCTTGCCCACGGGAATGGACAATTTTCCTGCTCAATCTGGTCATGATTTTCGTAGTTTGGTGGACGTGCAATTTTGTCAAGCACTCCTTTGTCCAGAGACGCAGTCTGAATGCCTACAATCAACCATCCTCGTAAGGTCCCATGGCAAAAATCAATCCTCAACCATGACAAGCATATAGATGTACATCAAATTCAAGGATGACGTATACAGACATGGTCAAGGGTTGATGCATGCATAATTCAAGACCAAAAAGAATAGCAAAACAAGCATTTACCCTTCAAAAGATTATCGGAAATAACTATATGCTACCACAATAAATTAAATCCTACTGAAAAAATGCTTGAATAGAACATCTGCATTAATTTAACAGATAAACAATGAGCAAAATTTTGTAACTAAGACTATTCTCCTACAAAAAATGACCACAACATTTTCATTACTGCAGATAGGTAGATAATATTGCCCGGTTGCAGCTCAAAATAATTTGAGCAGGTGAGGATAAAAAGTTCCACCTGTAACGTCAGTGTAGAACAAAACAAGGGAACCAAGACCACGGGACCCATGATAGCGAACACGCATTGTAGAATTCAGCAGGAAAAGCCTAGGGAATCCATGAACTTTATACTTGTGCAGCGTCCTGCAGAAATCCAATCATTGTTATACGCTAAAGACCATAAACATGCTATGAACGTATTAAAATTCTCATAGATTTTAAGTCCTGACATTAGTCTAACAGATGATTCTTCGATTGCAAGATGATGAATTGATGGATACAAGGAAGACAGGAGGGAGAAGATTGGTCTAAAGTTCCTGGAGAAAGGGCACCATGAGGCATAGAAAAGCACAGCTACAAATTTATGATTATTCTTGTGAAGCACATCCAATGCCTTCAGCAATGAGCCCTCATCTCCCTTCAAAAGGCAATACAAATCCAATCAGTAAGGACACCAACAGCAACAAATACATTTAAACAACAATCGAAGTTAGCAAATATCCATCGAATTCAGTATAGACAATTAAGAACCTAATAATAAATCACCAGAAGTCTGTATAGATGTGCCACAAAATTTGCACAATTCATTCACAATATAAAATCTTTGGTGTGTTAAGAACTAGGGTTGTCAAAGATGCAATAAGTGCCAACTGAACCAAGCCTAAAATGCATAAAGTCGACACATTTACGCCCACGAACGGAGACCCAGAAGCAAAATAGTAAACAGGTATACTAGGAATCTTCTCTACACTGACGGTATTACTAATTCTAAGTTTAAATAATCTTGATAAAGACGAAAGCAAAACAACCCGCAGAGATTATGAGGCAAAGATCGAGAACTTCACCCCAAAAAAAAAAAGAAGAAAGAAACAGAAAGCGCAAGAGCAAGAAAAAGACATCACTGACCTCCGTGACACCAGTGACGTGGAGATAACCACCGTCATCGTTTTGATCTCGAATCCCAAAGATCGAATCCGAGAGGGACTGCAACTTACACATCGAAACCCTAGCGGATTGGGCCGGGGAGGCGGCGGAGGAGTAGGAGTACGGCAGCCATCCACAAATCAAAATCAAAATCAAAAGCAAACCCATGCCGATCCGGCCCCCGATCTTCCGCACAAAAAACAAAATTCCAAAAACAAATAAAAGGAAGACAAAACTAGATCCAGTTTTTATAATAAACAAATTCAGGTGGGTATAAAAGGAGGGGCAAACTAAACCTGGGGAATTGTGATTCGTTACCGTGAGGGTTTGGTTCGTGACCGGAATAAAATCTTTTCTTTTCGAAGCGGAACCTCCCAGGTTATGGCTAACGATTGGATAAAAGGGTCAAATGTTGAAGATTAGTTTAGGGCTTGGGAGGGCATAAAGCACAGACGAATTCAAAATTTTATGGATTTATAAATAAACAGATCACTCCTACTCCTCCTAGTCCTACCAAACTGAACTTCTCTTCATTTCCTCCCTCTTCTTCACCTTTCGCAGCGCCGCAGACACCGGTCTGGTCGGGGGCTACTCTTTTTGTATGGTTGGAGTGAGGTGAGCCTCTCTGGGGTGGTGTTTACAATTCCTTAGCCAGTCTTATTCTATTTAGTTAACCAAAGTTAAACTTAACATAGGCACCCATGCCTTTTATAAATTAGACTGGCAGCCTTTAGCATCCATCTTGTTCTTAACGTGTGACTTTTTTTGTTGTTCTATTTTCTTAGATCTTACTGGCAAGCAATGTGAAGCCTTAGTACCTGCTGTTACCTGATATTATAAAGTTTATTATGAATATTACTAACAAACTAGAATTTATATGGCGTCAAATCAAACCAAGTAAAAGATATTTTAACAGCGGCCTAGATGGGCAAAATTTTAGGGAGAGTTTAGGAGACAATCATTTGCAACTCTATAGTATGAATAATATTACAGATAAAAATAATTCTAGAGAAATAAGCAGAGCTGCACTGCACAGCATCGGCATACATTACATATATATAAATACTTGTAGGAATGATAACAAGAAGACAGAGCAGTCAACCTCGGTAGATGCTTCCTCTTTTGAGGAAACGCCATGTTAATGATTCCTATTCTTCCACCACCTAAGCATTTTGCCTCACCTGATATTTTGTTAACACAAAATTTAATCCAGGACAGGACTATTTCCATGCAGCAGCACTTGTAGAGTGGTCCATAGTATTGTCTTATCACCTTGTTAGCCCCAGCATCTAACAAGATCGACTCCTTCAGCTCTAATAGTTGTAAAGGATCTTATGCAAAGAAGTCTACCACATGAATCTAGATAACATTACCTCCTCTCCCCCTCTCCAGGTATAGTATTAGCATGTAATGTATGCTACACTTTACAACACTTTCATTGAGTTTATCCGGGTTAGCTTATTGAGTATAAAACCCAGAGAAGAAGCCTAAACCTAAAATATTTATGTTCTTATACTATCTGCTGTTAGATAAGAGGCGACATTGATTAGGATGTGTGCCGCCTGAACTATAGTTCTATATACTCCTATTTTTTATTGGTTATTTACTCTCCCTGAAGTCGAACAATTTAAGCCTTTTCAACCACGTCACATGCAAAGGCTTCCAATCCAACAGAGGCGCCCAAGAAATATCTGGGCATACACGAAGAAGCAAAGTAAAGCAATAGTCATAGAATGAATAATCACTGGCTAAATATTTGAATTGAGAAAAAGAACATCTAGAATGAAGGGTTTTGCGTTCGAGACAAATGCCTAATAGAACCTAAACTAATTGGCTATATGATTGAACACCTGATACTTTTCTACTGATTAAATGATATGCCCTTCACAAGATAAATGAACCCCAAATAAAAAAATCAGCAATCTAACTTGTGAACCATTTTATCATCTGGCAAGAGACAACAGAGTCCAACCAGAACTTTAAAATCAGCCTCTTGCCTCTGGTCACGTTGGCCACAATGTTGTGCAGCCATCAACCCTGGGTACACAAATTGTCACAAAAACAAAGAAAGTGTCAGCGACTTTAAACAAAACCATTTTTAGAAGCACGATAGGAGTACTAAAATTCAAACAACCACAATTCTTAAACCAACTACTTCTCAATAACATGGCCCACTTCTTTAGTAATATCCAAAAAGGACAAACATGAGTACTGAGTTAGTCTCACATAAACACAATATTGATAGATCTAATCAATTGCTCTAGGCGCTGGATGTTTACATTATATGTTGAGCATCATTAGAACATGAAAAAGAGAGCTCAAGCAACCTTCAAACAGTAACCAACAAGTCAACAACCACTGTGGCCTAGTGGTGGTAGAGGGAGACACATTGCTTCTTCCTCCATCAGAATTCAAATCGGGAAGGTAGAATTTGGTGGTTGGGATTAAACTAAGCAATTTTGGTACTCGTTCCATGATCAAATACTAGAAGACACAGTAAAGACACCAAATGAATAGTGAATTGTAACAATCTAAAAAGCTTGGGACCTTTAAGGAAAAAAGTATTGTCCAACAGAAATACCTGAATATAGCTCAACTTGACTTGGGCACAATGGTACTCCTAAATGAAGGTTGGATTTTCTTGGTCAACCATTCCGTAAAGGATCTAGCACCCACAGAATTTAGGCTTGCAAACTCTACAAATGAAATTCAACGAGGTTGTTTGTATTTCAGCTCCAAAAGCTTCATGATAAAACTCATTCTTGCAATTTGCACAGATAGTAGGAACAGAGTTTCTGGCTGTAGCCTTAGGCAACAAATGCATAGCTCCCTTCTCATGCCAGAGAGAGGAGTTAAAACCATCAGAAATTCCTGCAGCACAAGAAAAGAAACTGGATTCATCTGAATGAGTGCTCATCTTAGAAGTTGTTGGATAATATTCCAAATTTGTCATGCTGCTTAATCTCCCTTGACAGCCATCAAACTTTTGACCAATTTCACTTCCACCCTGTCCATTGCAACAAGAAAAAAAAACTATACAAGTTATGATAACTTTACAAATCACCAAAAACACAAAGGTTCTGAAGAAACACCAAATATTTCTACAGAATCCGAAGCAAAGATTTACTTCTACTCTAAGCTAAAACTGTCACAACTCTCCAACATTGTAAACTTTAATATGCCCACTGTAACTTTCATTGTAGAATAAATGGATAAGCCTCCTAAAACAAATCCTTGTTTTCAAGCATAAAAAAAAAACTTAAACGGAGGACAAATCAAGGACAAAGCCGCAAGGGCTAAACGTAAAGGAATATTAACATTCTATTCACAGTGCCCAAGAATAACCCAGTGCCATAAAGAAATGACTGACCAAGTATTTCCTAAAGTCGAAACAATTTGCAATACTGTAACAATAAATGTCACGATAGAAGCATGATCTTCAATTAACATGCAGTATTTTAAGTATGAGAATAGCTAATACCTTATCAGACACCAAACTATATGCAGGAAAATAGTCTGCAGATTGCAAATCATTGATTCCCCACATAAAATCAGAGGTGACATTTTCTTTAGGTTGTTTGTGGCTATCAAAATCAATCACCAAATCATTTTTCCTAGAACTCTTGAAGCTGTCAATGCTAGTCATGACGTCAAGTGTGCCTGAAAAAAGCCTTTTCGTATTATTCTCAATGCCCTGTGACGTAGTATTGCCAGAGAGACAAAGTATACTATCTACTGCTTCCCTTTTGTGCTTCAGCTCATGGGCAGTGCCACTGCATAGATCAATATTGTCTTCATCAGCAAAAGTATGCTGCTCATGATTACTCTGACTCTGAGAACATGTTTCCTCCACATAACTTACCATCAAATCTCTCTCCTTTTTGCCGTATGATACAAAATGTTTCTCATCATTACTGAAGCTTCTCTTTTCCTTATGTTTGTGCTCCTTCACTGTGATGGAGAACTCCTCACTCTCATTATTTTCATTTTCACGTGCTTGCCTGTCACAAAATAGCCTTATCACGTTGCCATCAGAATTTGTATTCTCCACAGGCCTCTCCTGTGGACTATCGAAGACTCCAAGTAAGGAACTGTCAAACCCTTTTTCCCCATCAATTTTAGTGGCATTGCCAGCAACCAAACCAACATCTATGCTATCACTATCCTTAGAGGATGACACTACATTATGATTGTGCACCTCCATTGTAACATTAGAGAACTTGACCTCATTATTTTTTAGAAAAAAAGTTGGCTCAACACCAGATAAAGTAAGCTGAATGCCTTCATATTCCATTTTTTGAAGTGGATTGATTAATGTGTGCTTGGCAGTTGCAATGGTATTATTTCCAATATCATGCATTTGCTCTTCTGCATTTGGAACCACAAAGCAGCTTCCATGACTTATATTCTCAATCTGTAAAGGGTTACTGCTGCCAGCAACAGCTCTTTGCTCATTATCTCCACACTCAACCACTTTATCAAATTCAGATTCATCCATCGGAATGGCAGACAAATCATTCAATTTAGAGTTTAAAGCATGTTCTCGTTCATCCAAATATGTAAATGAAGCATCGTTAGAACTCATTTCCAGCATAGGTTCGACTGTGGTGGAAATGAGAATCTGATTTTCACTACCTAGAGATCTGTAATCTATGTGTTTACCAAATGGAACCGTCGAAGAAGCTGTGGAACTATTGTTCTCCTGAATCTTAGTTGCAACATTCTCCTGCATAATGCAACTATTATCAAAATCAGATATTGGCTTATCTTTGGCAATCAAATTCTGGTCATCAACTTCCAAGTAATTCAGTTTGGCAGATTGAGCTCTATCCTCAATGTCCTCAACTCTATTCAAGTCATCCTTAACAATAGAGGCCTGGTCCCTATTAGCAGAAACACAGCTGTGAATATGTGCAATGGTGTACTCTGCATCAAAATAATTGATCCCATTCATTGGAGACCTTAAAGCATCGGCTTCATCATAAGATTTATAACTGCAACTATTCTGAATAGTTGATGAAGTTAATTCTCCAAATGAACAAAAGTTTGTTCTCTCAGCAGTTTCAATCATCTCCTCGACTTTTTTACTATTACTAAAACTAACAAAATCATGTGAACAAACATCAATTGCAACAGAAGTATTTACTTCGCAAAATGGAACAATAGTTCTTTCATCCTGAGTTGTATTATCAGAAGTTCTTGCAACAGCATCCTGCTCAATTGTACTTGATTCTTTCATGTTTGCAGCAATTAAAGGAACTCCAGTAAATGCATGTCTAAAGCCCTTCACACCACCAGATTTTTCGACTCTTTTGACATAGTCTTTTATGTGGTTTCCAAGGTGACCATTATACCGGTGCTTTTCTTCAAAAATTTTACTGCAGAATTGGCATTGATACTTTCCATTTTTAAGTATCACCTCTTCATTTATGGATGTTCCACATCTAAGCCTCTTTGGGGCCCTCTGATGAAATGACAATAGATGTTCCAACAAGTCATCCTGCTCATCGAAAGACAAAGTGCATTTGTGGCATTTATATCTTTTACCTGTTTGCATGCAGTCACCACTCCCCACCTTGAGTTGTGTTGGTTGATCTTCATGTTCAGTAGACGTGGAAGCTATGGGCAACACCAAACAGGAAGTTACATCACCCCCATTGTTGTCATTTTTGAGAACATCTCTGACCTGCATGACTCTTTGTTATCATAATCTATACCAAGAACTTGAAAACTGCAAGTCATGTTAAAACACCAACTTACTCTCCCAGAAGTTATTTTGTCAGTAAACTGCATATTGCTGTCAAAATGGCCATTGTCCAACTCATTTGCATCATGGAGACCATGGAATGATAGCAAGTATGATGAGACTTCCTTGCATGACACAAACTGCCGCCCATTAGGGCTGGATAGTTCCAAATTAGGATTTAGAGGTAAGTGTTATGCAAACAATAAGCAACATAACAAATCAACAAAGAAGAAATCACCAAATTGAAGGAACGATGTCAATCCAGCAATATGTAAATAAATATATCATTTTATTTCAAAACTTTTCATATTTAGTGGGATCCAGAGGACATTACAAGACAAATCCTTTACAACTTACCCCAGGTGAGTTGAAGGGGAGTTGCCACTCCCAAGGGGACTAGGACTATCTAGAAACTGCATAAGGATGGGGAACTATATGATAGGATCCAGAAACAAGCTATGGCAAATGTATATTTTGGTATTGATTCTTTAACAGAATACAAACGATAAACTAGTTTTCGAGGTCCAGTACCTCCAGCCTAAGACTCATACATATGACACTTCACGATACCCTCTCTCCTCCTTCCTATGTTCTTATTTATGCTGAGAATCTGTAGCTACTAACAGATTTGGTTAGCTACTCCAAACACACTC
>JANVCL010000132.1:162746-175405 GCA_026546855.1 Erythroxylum incrassatum | reverse complement strand
AGTAATTTAGTTAAGCTTTCAATGATGTTTTCATTATGAATTTAATGTCATGGTAGTTAGAAGCATTTAATGGGAGTGATGGTGTGTTTATTAGGATTATTGATGCATTGAATTGATGAAAATTATTGCTTGAATTGGTGAGTACTCTATGGTAAGGGGGTGCTACACATAATCTACATTAGTTCATAAAATCAGCTTATATTTGAATTTAAAAGCTCCATGAAGTTAATGTTCGAGATGACAGATTTGGGTGAATTGCATTATTTGTTAGGAGTAGAAGTTATTCAAAGCAAGGAAGGAATATTTATATCTTAAAAGAAGTACATTAATAATACTCTAAAGAAATTAAACATGAAGGATTGCAAAGAAGCCATTACACCCATGAATATCAATGAGAAACTACAAGCAGATGATGGAACCGAGCAAGTTGGCCGGTGATTAGTATCGAACTCTAATTGGCCGTCTTATATATGAGACACATTCACTTCCAAACATCAGCTTCTCAATAAGTGTACTCTCTAGATTTATGCTTCAGCGTACTGAGCATCATTTTAGTGCAGCTAAGAGAGCACTTTGACACTTGGCTAGGACAAAGGATACGAGGATATGGTATCAGAAAGCAATTTTGTTTAGCCTCAAAGGATATTGTGATAGTGACTAGGCAGGAGTTAATGATGATCAAAGAAGCATGTTGGGAAGCTACTTAACTCTAGGGTCAGGAATTGTTTCATGGAGTTCCAAAAAACAAACTACTATAGCTCTTTCATCCATAGAAACTGAATACGTTGCAATAACTTCAACAGCATGTCAGGTACTATGGCTAAGGAGAATTCTATGTGACTTGGGTTATGAACAAAAGGAATCTACTAACTTATTCTGTGGCAGCAAACCAGCAAAGAATCCTGTTTTTCACAACAGGACCAAACACATTGAGGTTAAACATCATTTTATTAGGGAGCTAATGGGTAAAGTAGAAGTTCAATTATCAAGTTGCTAGACAAATGAACAAGCTGCAAATCTTCTCACAAAGAATTTACCACAAAAGAAGCATAAAGAATTTTGTGTTCAGTTGGGTCTCTCCAAAATTCGAATGTAGGGGAAATGTTGGAAGAAGTAGTTAATTCAAATTTTTAAGGATTTGATTTGTTATTCAGTTGTCAAATAAAGTAGATGACAGTGTCAAATTTTTTAGAGACAAGTAAAACGTTGAGATTTTTGCTCAACAATTTTTCTATGTTTATGCACGCTTTTGCTTTTTGTTCCCATCACGTTTCTATCTCAGCTAGGTTGTCAAGCCTATTTAGTAAGCTCCTCTTCACCTTTAATAATACGAACGATTAGCAGTATCATTCCTTTTCTTTCATCACTGTTTTCCTCAGCAATATATTTATCTCTTCTTTCATCATTGTTTTAGCCAACACCGTTGTCCCTATCACCCGTTGGCCTTAGTTGACAGCTAGATGCCAATGGAATATTATTATGTAGGAATTGATTCGACTAGCCAAATTCTTATGACTAGCAATGAAGGGTTAAAATCCTTCGATTATTTTGTTTCAACTCTATTTCGCGCTCAGTATGATGTTGTTTTGTAGTAAAAATTGCATCGTATTATGTGCATAACCTACAAAATGACATGCCCAGAACAAGGTTGTAACAGAGTTATTAAAACAGAAGATCTAATCCAAACAATGAATACGGGTGGAATCAACCAACTATTTATAATAATTTATAAATTATATACTCATTTTAATTAATTATTATATCTAATTTAAACATTAATTATAATATCTATTTGAAATTTTAATTTTTAAAACCTAAATAACATATTTTTCAATAAAAAAGATGCTCTATATAATGTAGGGGAATTATCATTTATCATGGCTTTTTTATGAGTTTTTCTAAATACTAATGTTTTAAATTTTAGGTCAGAAATTAAACCGATAAGTTTTTATGAGTAATCTTAACAAAAAAATACTAATATTTTAAATTTTACATTAAAAATTAAATTGATAAAAAATATATTTAACATTTAAACGTTCAGTTAATGTTCAATTGTCAAAAAATTAGTATATAATAAAGATCAAACAAAAAATTTAAAATATAATTAAAGACAGAGATTATCTTTACACATAAAAAAATTTAATAAATTGATTAATTTAATATCTCTTATCTCTTATTATATTCACCCAACTAAAAGTTCCCTATTTTATCTATTATAGTATAACTAAAAATTAGAAATAAATGTTGCATTCCTATGCCCACCATTACATTACTTGTTAGCAAATAAGTCTATTTCGTAGAGAAGCAAATCTTGCCCATTAGAACGTCAAATTCCTTCCTTATGGTTATGGATAGATTTGGCATTAGGTAGGCCTAGGCCTTAAAGTTTTACATTTATATTTAAACTTGGGTTTGGTTTGAAATTCGATCAAACCCCATATTTGTAACATAAACTTGAGCCCAACCGGGTTCATACCAATCTTGTTTAATTACTTTTTTTATTTAAAATTTGCAAATATTATTATTTTATTTAACATTTTCTGGGATTCGATCAGACTGACAAATTGAAAGACCGAATCTAAACAGAAACCTAATCATCGACTCAACTCGACCATCTACTTTGGTCTTAGAATGAATATTTAAGTAAATAAGAGAAGAAAGGAAGCATTGATGTTCTTGAATTAAAATCAACAACTCATTAGTAGGAAGAGCAAGTTGGTAAATTGAGACAGGGAGGGGGGTTTGCTTTGAGTACAGGATTGGTAGGAAGAGCAAGTTGGCGAATTGACACAGGGAGGGGGCTTTGCTTTGAGTACAGGATTGCTCTCGAAAAAATTTGCAGGACGAAGCTCAAATCCACTGCTTAGTGTTGGCATGAGTGGAAAATCTTCTTGGTATGGTATATGGTGAAAACCCAATGTGTACCACAAGACAATGTCCTGATTCTCTATCTCTCTGTTTCTGCATTTACAGATTTTCACATTAAGAAAAATTATCACCTTAAAAATGTTTTAATGTTCATATGAACTTACCTGAGGCTCCACCTATCCAGAGTATCTTCTCCTCGGCTCTGATCAACAAACAGTCCACCTGCCCATTTTTCAGACTTATTATATGGCGTAACCCACAGATTATACTTGGTGAAGGCTCCTCGTATCTGGGAATAATCATCGTCTGATAAAAGAGAACCAGAAACTGATCCTGGGATCAAACGGTAGCCAATGAAGTTCCCCACGTTAGTCTTTTTGTTGGGATTGACAACTAATAGGTCAGCTTCTCCTAAACCAAGCTTGACCTTTGCTTCAGACTCAGTTTTAGCTGTCTCACTAACAACTTTCCAATAAGACTTCCTCGGTGAGGTAGGATCGGTGACTGGAGTCATTTGTAAATTGGACTTGACAAAGGAGTTTTGATCCCCATCCACGTCAAGATCAAGATGGTAGGTAAGGAAGTGATCGTGGTGTACACCTATCGTATTTTCTGCCAAGAGTGTTCCGTAGATTTCCTCGTTTATTTGGTCATTGTGGGTGTATATTGATCCCCTTACTTCTAACAAACCAGTTAACCCAACCTGCAAGAGGAATCAGATATTACGATGAAGCAAGTAATAGCATTCAATGAGCTTCACTAAGTTTTGATCTACCGTGACTTTGATTGAACCACTCTGCTTGAATTCCCAGTCATTGATATAGTCATAGTTGCCTACAGCCGAAACCATCCTCACAACCAGGCTCACTTCTGGCCTGACTTCAGTTACCTGCATTCACATTTCTTGTATGATCTTCAAAAAAAAAACTTAATAAAGTCTACAAAAATTTCACTTACCACTCGATCTGGGATTCCAAGCTCAGTGTGACGCCACATTATGTCGCCACCATACTTCTCAAATATGCAGAACACGTTAGGCATTTTTATAGCCATCCCATCTTGTCCAGCAATGTAAGCGTCTAGGAAAACTGCGTTTTCAGGACAGTCGGCAACTGGCTCAAGTGGCACGGCACATACACCATATCCGTATTCACCAGAATCAAAGAATGTTCTATAGTACCATTCTTCAGTTAGGTCCATGTACGGTACAAAGAGCTCTGAGACGAACCCTTTGTACAAGACTTGCCTGTACTCCTGTTTCTCAACATCCAATATCGATGCCAACGATATAATTACACCTGCTCGAGCATCGAAACTAAGATGGAAATCCCAGTTGGCCCATCTGAGAAATATTTACAGAAAATAAAAAGAATTAGGAAATTCATCATTTTTTTAAAATTAAATTCATCAAATTTGTTGATATTTATATAATATAAAGATCAGAAAATCTTTAGATACCTGATTTTACTGCCATCAATTGTAAAACTAGGGCCGTCAGGTTGCACAACTTTAATCCCCTTAAGACCTGGCGCAAATGGTGGCTTCTGCTGTGATCCCCTGTAATCCGTTCCATCTGCCTTGGGAATCGGAACCGTTAACCTATCTTTAAACTCAATGATCTTCATCGTATCGAGATCAACGGTCACAGTTACTCCCTCAATTGGCCTCATGTACAAATTGACAGTTCCGTCCAAGTAGTTACACATTACCTTGACTACTCTTTTGCTCCGTGTCTTCTCTCCGTACCATCCCACTGTAAAACTCCCACACACAACCTCTTCAACCTTGAGCCTCCTCTTCCTAATTGACTCCAAAAACGGTGCGTACTTGAACGGCAAAGTCGCAGCCAAGGCTTGCTCTTCATTAGTTTGCATTGGATAGCCATAACCATCGTAAACTTTGTCCGAAATGATCCTCTCCAGTGACAAGTCAACGACGATTTCGTGGGTTTTATGATCAATACGTGCAACAACAAGAGACTGGCGAGGTGGGGCTTTCGTGGTTATGCTTTTCACCCAGGAAAGTACCGCGTGTTTGGAGGGGTCTTCTAGACCCACGTAGTGAAATGTAAGATTGTGGTTGGAGGTAGTGTAGGAGTTTTGAACTATGGCTTTGACCAGTGCAAACTCAGTTGGTGTTAGAGAGTCAAGTGGATGATGGTTCTGGTGTGTGGTGGAAATGAATAGACAGTAAAGAAGAGGGACAAGTAGGAGATGAGTTCTGTGTTCTATTTGAGGAGCCATAGGTTCACAGGAACAATTTCACCTAGATGTAATCGGAGTACCCAGTCAAAGTTGGGTACTTGGGCTTTGTAGATTAAGAAGTAAGTGGAGTATCACTATCAAGGGTTTAGATGCGAAATTAAGTGGACTGTCATTTTTGTATTAAGTGAATATTATAATTTTATATATTATAATATGGTATAATTTTAAAATCAGAGGTTGATGAGCCACTGCCCTTATTACACTTCGGCTTGACGCTCATGGATGTTAATACGCAAGTATTGTTCGATTAGGCAAATTGTAATGACTTCGGTATTACAAAATGTCCTTTCCAATGAAACAAGATGCTCTATATAATCATCGGAATTTACAATGTTTGCAAATTCTCTGTATTCTTTAGGAAAATATATTCCTTAGATTTTAAAAACTCTAAGCATATTCCTTCGCCGTTCAAGGACGCACCGCTTTTTGAGTCAATTAGGAAGAGGAGGCTCAAGGTTGAAGAGGTTGTGTGTGGAAGTTTTACCATGGGATGGTAAGGATAGAAGACACGGAGCAAAAGAGTAGTCAAGGCAATGTGTTAATACTTGGACGGTACAGTCAATTTGTGCATGAGGCCAATTGAGGGAGTAACTGTGACCGTTTATCTCGATAAGATGAAGATAGTTTGGTATAGGAATAGGTTGACGGTTCCCATTCCCAAGGCAGACGGAACTGATTACAGGGGCCCACAGCAGCAGCCTCCATTTCTGCCACGTCTCAAGGGGATCAAAGTTCTGCAACCTGACGGCCCAAGTTTCACGTTAGATGGTAGCAGAATCGGGTACCTACAGATTATCATCATACATATCAACAATTTTAATGAATTTACTATACTGTATTTTTCACATATTTCTCGGTGTCTATGTATCATCAGATGGGCCAATTGGGATTTCCATCTAAGCTTCGATGCTCGAGCAGGTGCAATTATATCACTGGCATCAATCTTGGATGTTGAGAAGCAGGAGTACAGGCAGGTTTTGTACAGAGGGTTCGTGTCAGAGCTCTTTGTACCGTCCATGGACCTAACTGAAGAATGGTACTATAGAACATTCTTTGATGCCGGAGAGTTGGGGTATGGTGAATGCACCGTGCCACTTGAGCCACTTATCGACTGTCCTGAAAATGCAGTTTTCCTAGACGCTTAACTTGCCGCACAAGATGGGATGCCTGTAAAAATGCCTAATGTGTTCTGCATATTTGAGAAGCATGGTGGCGACATAATGTGGCGTCACACTGAGTTTGCAATCCCAGATCGAGTGGTAAGTGAAATGTTTATGGTCTTTTTTTTTCTCAAGATCATAAAAGAAATGTGAATGCAGGTAACTGAAGTGAGGCCGGAGGTGAGCCTGGTTGTGAGGATGGTTTCAACTATAGGCAACTATGACTAATATCAATGACTGGGAATTCAAGCAGAGTGGTTCAAGCAACGTCACGGTATAAATCAATGGCATGTTTAAAACTAATTTGTTAGAAGTTGAATAACAATCTTCTGCAAAGGAATGACAGAAGCAAGAAAGTACGGAAGCCTGCTGAGAAGACTCGTCTATCTCACACATACCCGTCCAGACTTAGCTTTTGCAGTTGGCTTGATCTCAAGGTTCATGCACAGTCCAACAAAGCTGCATTATGGAGCAGCAAAAAGGGTTCTTCGATATATAGCCGGTACTAAAGATCTTGGAATATGGTACTTGAAGAAAGATGAGTTTGTGTTGGTAGGTTATACTGATAGTGATTGGGCAAACTCACAGGATGACAGAAAAAGTACAACTGGGATTTGTTTTGTGCTTGGTCCAGGAGCAATTGCTTGGGCTTCAAAGAAGCAATCAACTATGGTATTATCTTCAAATGAAGCTGAATATGCAGCAGCTACTGGCCGGGAAGGCTACTTAATGATTTGAATCAAAAGCAAATAGAAGCAACATAAGTTTGCAGAAGAAGAAATCAAGCTGTGAGCAAATATAACGTCTTTTTTCGTTTGTATTTGTCTTGGAGAATTTAAATTTAGTTTATTTATTTAGACAGTACATCATTTTGATTGATTCTTATTAGAATATTATTATCAACATTGCACATTACTTTATTTAATAATTATTTTATTTTATTTCATTGATTTTATATTATAAAATAAGTTTATTATGATTTTTTAATTTTATTCTTATAAAAAACCACACACAATTATTTAAAAATTAATAATTTATTGAATCAAAAAAATAATCTTAATCATTCATTCATCTAATAAAAAATATTTTAATTAATTATTTATAAAATCAATCAAATAATAATCAAACATAAGTAAAAAATTGCTATTGCCATTTTTAATATTTGATATCAAATACCGGTATAACTATTAACTTCTGTAATATGATTTTTAGTGTTTATATGTCAAACAACATAATCAACAATTTTATTTATATTCCGATTCTCATTTTTTATCATGATTCTTTTGTTTCTTATTACCGAACGAAACCTATGAGTTTAAGGTTAGATTAAAATTTTCCAAAATCGAGTGGCTTAATCTTTGAATAATATATAAATTGCTTATTGATTTTAGTGATTTAAGAAATGGATAGATCAAGAACAAAAAATATGTTAAATTTATGGATATAAGTTGAATTAATCTCTTCATATGAATCTAATCTATTTGACAAATACATTTATAAAATATCTTCATATATGACGTGACCAACCTCTACAATAGGAAGAATGGTACATTTAGAGGAAGTCAGGTACTAGGTTTTCTCCCTAAAACTACGCAAACCCAATGAAAAGACACACAACATTTCAGCTCGTGGAAGAGGAGCAGACATATGTCAAAGCCTACAAGTTTATGGTATTTTGTTATATGTTCTTTGGTATGTTAAGGTGCTGTCTTCACGTAATCTGATGCTTTCAAGTTTCAAAGCTTCGATCTTTCTTAATGAATGATTGGCCTGGATTTAAACAGATGCAAAATAATTAAATAAATAATGATAAATACGAACTTAAACACTTCTCTCATTGTTAAAACCATTAATGGCGTTGACACTTTGCTTCATAGCTAATGCACTCGTCCTCGGTCCTCCTATGTACTTTCTCTCCATTCATGTTTCGATAACGGACTTCAACCCTTGGCTTAGAACCGTTGTGATATTGACACATGGCGGTGCTTGAGGTGATGTGGTACGATGGAGACGAGACCATTAAGTGGAGGCCGCATTTTGGACCTGTAAACCATCTCATCGTATGGTCTTCTATAGAATCTCAGGAACGGTAAGAAGGACCCGCGAGAATTGTCGGTTCTGCAATCCTTCTTGAAAAATATGGCTGGTGATTGGAGGAAAGAGGGCCGTGGAGTCCGGGGTTGACTAATTTTAACCGCTTCGCTCGCGGTCACCCGCTGTGGCATCGGAGTCGATGGAAACAAAGTTTTGTTGGTGGGCCTCGCGTAACCATTGATGCTTCCATGTGGCGTTCTTGCAATTGGTGATGCGAAGGAGAGGGACCTCGCGTTGAGTGGGGAGATCCGTGCCGGGCCTAGATGAGACTTGTTGGTGGGCCTTACTTTCGAAGCAGTCGGGTCAGTCAAGGTGAGGTACCATGGTTTGAGTGAATCAAAATGCTGCGATACAGTGAATGAAAATCTTGAAGATGAGCATGAGCCATCCTTGGCCGTTGATCTGATGGACGAAGGATCAAATCTGAGCGAGGAGACTCGTGGGTAACTGCTAAAATCACAAAACTCTAATGATTCTTCGAAATCCAACGAAGATATCACCATTGTTACCGTCGATAGCTCAACAAATGGTCGGACACCCTACAGTCAACCACATTCCACAATTATTATGCAGGCCAGATTTGACTTTATGCATTTCTAGGGGACCGCTGTAGAAGATTAACTAAAAAAGGCATGAAAGGTCGAACAAGTCAAACAGTAGAGTACTTTTCACAAACAAACAGAGAACGAGACAACCAGCAAAAAGACAAGATGACGAGAAGTAGGCGGATAAGTTTGAATTTTACCTTCCATAGATAAGAGAATAGAGAAGGTGGGTCAATTACAAAAGCCTTGTAAAGCCTGCAAGGATAGTACTCTCCCACAATTCTTAGTGCTGGCAGGAGTAAATTCATAAAAGCTGAAGCAGACCTGAAAAAACCTGACAAGATAAGAAGGAAAAACTATAAGCAAACACATGCCAGTGCCACACCCAGACCCAGTTGCTGATTTAAATCCAACAAATTATGAGCTTTTCAAGTATTAATGAAGAACGTACAATAGAGACAGTAGTGCTTCTGATGATAGAATTGACCAATTCTAGGAGAGAATAAAATGGAATGGTTATATATATATGTAGGTCCAATTCCCGATAATGCCATATAACACAAACAGCCTGATCAATAATGGAGCAATGAAGACGACACGTCAAGGAGCAGTCCAGACATTGCATGGAAATATAGCCGAGCTATGAGCTCACCCATTCTTACCCCAAAAAAAGTGTTACATGTTCCCAAACTTTTATGTGTTATTAACGAAGTTTCCCAAGAAATGGACATACTTGCATCGAAGAGGAGTACAAATTGTTCGACGTTTCTTGGCATGTTTGATACAGCTACCTCCAGAGTAAACGCCAGCAAGCGAGTGAATCTGCAGAAATTGAAGTGAAACATAGACTTTTGATATAACAAATGATGAATTAACAAGCACAAAGAAAAGGAAATGAAGGTAGAATCCGAAAGTGTTAATTGTCACTTACAGCTTTTGTGAATGGAACTTGTGGTAATCTTGTTTAACGCGAAAAATCTGTAACCAATAAAAGAATAGTAAAGCTTTTGAACCAGTATATACGTAATTGATGCAAAGTTGGAATCGTGAGAAGACATACAGAAAGAACCCTACTTCCTTCAGTTCGAAAAAATGAAGAGAGTGCCAAAAGAGGAAAGTGGCGAAGTCAAAATTACCAAAACAGGTCTTGATTCTTCATCTTGACCCGCTACATAAGCGACTCCTTCTGAGAGCTCAGCTGTAAATTCATCTGCCATCAAATTTTCTGTATTCCAAAACAAGAAGCGAAAATCAGAAAGTAACTAAAAAATACAGTGATTGATAGATTCTGAGCTAACGTTTGTTCTTCTTTATTTTGAACTGGTGGCAACTTTAACAGTCAACCATTCGACCTAACAAAGAAAAGCAAGATTCCACATGTATAACGAAAAAAAAAAGGAAAACGAATGATTATAAAAAGAGATGACTGAGAAGTAGCAGACAAAAGGGTAAGAAACAACTTTCTACAGAATCTGGTGGTAGTGATCATATGATAATGGTGGTTTTTGTTACAGTACCAATTACTATGCTCTCCCTCCAATAAAGGCAAGCCCTTAAGCTCTTTGCAGCCTTCTTCACGTTATCACCTTTAGCTCTGAGAAACCGTCCAATACAAGCGTGATTGCAGAATTTCTCCTGTGATTAGGTAGAACATAATGTTAATGGCAGTAGCTATTCTCTCCAACTGATATAATCTTGAAGATAAAGAGAGCAGAAAGAGAAAAACTTTTATCTGAATTTAACATTCCCACTACAGATGGTGAACTTGACCTCTAGCACTCAAGTTGTAAAAGGAACAATGGTAAAGAACGACGGAGAAAATGATAAAGAACAAACAGAGAAAGCTTGGATCTTGACAGTGAAAGGAAACTAAGTATGAACAGTGAAAACACACAAAAGACCCCACCTGCTTCAGCGAGAGAGGAGATTGTTTTCTTAGAAGCTCGAGCACAGCTTCATTTTTCTCTCTGTATTTGGCATGATCTTTAAGTTGATGTTGTGTTTCTTTCTTGCCCATTTCGAGAAACCAGAAGCAATATCAAGGGAAAGAAAACGGATCAGTTATGTTCCAAGCCTTCGGCTTCACGCAACCATCAAAAACAGAGATTGAAAACGGCGACTTGGAATATAGAAATCGTGGGAGGACGAGCCGGGCCATTATATATATGTATGTAAATTATATTTTTAATTCAAAATTTTATTTTAATTATATTTACTTTATGATAATGTACATATAAAATAAAGTCATGATATGTAATCCCGTAGTATCTCAGGTTATTTTTATAATAAATTTAAAAATTAATATTTAAAATATAACAATGATTAATATTATAAAAATAATTTATAATAATTTAAAGACAATCAACATAAAAATAATGATTTGAAATTTCAAGTCAAATGATATCGTAAGTAGATTAGAAATTAAACTAATAAATATAAATTTTAAGATTTCAAATATTTATCTGATATTTATTTATTATAAAATTATATATAAAAAATTAAAATATAATTGAAGCAAAATATTCTTACTAACAAAAAGTTTTTAAATTTAATTAAAAAATTATTAAATAAAAATTAATTTTTTATTTTAATTAAAAAATAAATTATTTTACACAAATTAAATAATTAATTAATTTTTAATAACAAAAATTATTTAAATAATTAAATAAAAAATTTATTCTTTCCAAAATTTTTACGATTATATTAGTCTTAATTTAACATTTTAATTATTATCTTTGTTTAAATTTTAATTTGCATGTCAAAATTTAACAATTTATAATTAAATAAAGAAATTAATTGAATTAGTATTCATAAGTTTAATTTAATTTTACTCTTAATTAATATTCTCCATTTCACTAAAATAAAAAAGTTATTTCTAGCGTTTGAATTTTTCTGTTTAAATTATACAAAATCAAAATGATCATTATTTTTTTTTAAAGAACATAAATAAGAACCACGAATTGAACGTGGTAAACGAAGGGCAAGCTTTAACAGGTGGACTACACTACATTATGTAATGAGACCGTTTGATTAACTTTTTACTCTTTCCTTTTTTTTTGTGATCTGTTTTCTTCGAGAATATGATTCAATTGCTTGGAGCGAGGAAAGCGGGCTTGATATGATGTGGAGGCACGTGTTTGTTGGATGTCTGACAGAATAATCATAACATCCACCCTCAAAATAATAACCAATACATTATTTATTTAAATTAACATTTAATTATTTTAAGTTTTAGGTTAAATCCAGAGAAAAAAACAAAGTAAAATGGATTTAAATTTATTTATTAAGAATACTTGTTTATGTCTAGTAATTATAATCTTATTACTATTTAAAAAAATCCAAATTCGGTGTTCTTAAAGTGAAGACCAACTTTATGGGAAGACGATCCTTCGTGCCCGAGGATGTGATGAATATGGCTCCACTATTAAAAAATCTAATGCATTGTTCGAATTTTTAAATATCTATTAGATTTTATAGCACATAAAAATATAATTTTTAAATATAAAATATAAAGAATAGATTTATATGAATGCTCTAAATTAAAATTACTTTAATAATAATAAGTTAAGATTTTGATTTATATGTCTTAAAAAACTCATAAAATTGAAATAATAAAAATCATAATGTCTAGTACAAAGATAATATATATTTTTCAGAATCAAAAATTGAGACTAAAATATCCAAAATTTCAAATTATCTTTGCGTAAACCCTACAATGTTCAAAACTT
>JANVCL010000132.1:128176-162646 GCA_026546855.1 Erythroxylum incrassatum | reverse complement strand
TGAGAGTGCTAGGTTATTCTTGAGACTCTCCAAGTGCCGCTGTAATGAGGTTTGCTTATATTTGTTTTCTTCTTCAACTGTACTACTTTAGGTTCCCAAATCCCTGAGACCAGATAAGACAACGCAACTTTAAATATTCATTCCTCTGGTCTGTTCTGCTTGGCGTGGTGTATTGTGCGAGAGGACTGACTGCCTGAGGAAGAGTGGTGTCGTCTGGTCTGGTGGTGAGTGGGTGGCTGTTGGGAGAAGAGTGGCTCGTCTGGTGTAGGGTTGGAATAATGGGTATTATTGGGTTTGTGAGTTAAAACAGAAGAGAGCTTGGATTGTGGTTCAATTCACGTGAATTTTTGCGTGAATTGAATTTGTTCACAAAGTCGGTTTTAAACCCACGGGCGAATTCAACTCATGGCCTTTATTTGGTTCCAAACAGATGAATTGAATTCAATTACACATCCTCTTTCAAACAGCCCGTTTAAGTCTAAAGTCAGTCTCGAGCTTGGGTTATCTAGGTTTGGCGTGACCCAAAGCTTAATACAGACGCCATTTTTATAATTTTAATTAAAAATTAATGTGAGTTGGGCTTCTCAATTTTTTTTATTTTTTATTTTATTTTAAATTAAGATAATATTATTTAAATGTTAAACTGAATATTCAGGTAAAATTGAATCGACTTTCAAAGCTAGCCCTACTTAAGATTCGATCTGCTAGGGTTTGTATTTTCACTCAACCAACACATGTTTTGGATACTGATACGTACCGGTCAGTATGTAACATATTGGATTAAAACTAATATTATCAAGGTCGGTTATATTGGGTTTAAATATTGATTAGTATTGATCTGTACTGATTAGTATTAGTTGGTATGGAAAATTTTAAAAATAGATGAACATTTTTTGTAAAATTTTTTAAAAAATTAAACTCTTCTTCTCTTATTGCCCCTTTTCTTCCCACTTTTTTTAATTTTTTAATTAATTATTTTATTTACTTCAATTTTTATAATTTTTGTGAATTTTTAATTTTTGTTTTTAAAATAAAAATAAATATTTTTTATTACTAATAAAAATTATAAATTAAATAAATCTTAAAAATAAATTATTTTCATTTAAATTTATATTAATATTTTATATAATATTTATTAATAAAATATTTAATTTTTTTAATAAATAATTTAAAATGTATTATTTATAAACTAATATTTATTTTATATATTTTTAATTATTAAATCAAAATTTATTTGAAATTTATATATTTTAAAGTCTTTGAGAGAGAAGGAATGATTAAATTGTCTAGTATATTTTTTAGATTAAATTTATGAGGAAAGTAATCTAAATACCAAGGGGTGTTGGAATTTAGATTTCAAGGAAAGTGTCGATACTTTCTGTAAATTAGAAAAATTTTTACTTTCTTAACTATCTAAAAAAACGAACCAAACATAATAATTTAAATTTTAAGAAAAAGATTACTTTCTCTAGCAAAAATCCATACCAACTTTGTAGGCCCTACAAGTAATGGCAATTAAAAATATCTTTTATTTTTAAAAAATAAAAAATATCTTCTGTATGTGCCCTCTCAAGTACGTTACGATGCTCTTAAAATATATTTTGTCATTTAATCCACGTGTTGGTATTCGTAGAAGAGAGATAATGTTAGTCAAAAGAATGAATCACACGTAATAAAATTAATGTAGTTATTTATAATATTAATTATATATTTAAATGTTTTAAAAGAGTAATAATAACATCCTAAAATGAATAGAGTTATGTTTAGGTAAACTTAACTAATATGTTATTATATACAAACAAATAATTATTAACATGGCATTACAAATAATTATTTATTTTATGTTAATTAAATATAGGAGAGTAAATATTTAGTGTTATTTTTAATTCCCTTTTATAACATATTTATAATATAATGAATGTTATTTAAACAACCAATAATAAAATAGTAAAAATATTAAATTTGTCAGTTTATCTTAATAATTCTTATTATTAAAAATTAATCAATTTATTAATTAACCGACAATTTTTATAAATGAACTAATTTTCATAAATTAGTATAAATATGTTGATTTTTATTTAATAAATCTTTAATTATCAAACAATAATTATCTCATTCTTTGCTTTTGTTTCAATTTTTAATTTTGTTTAAAATTTATTATATATCTAATTTATAATGTACTTAAAACCTTGGTATAAAATTTTAAAATACCTAATTAACATTAGCATAGAAAGTATTCCACATCGGCCAAACAATATAACTAACAGAAGCAAATGAGGCATCATGGGGTGCCCACCGATGGAGGACAGATTAAGAAGAAAAGCAACTTCACTGGATTATCATGAAGCCGAACTTTCAATCTTTTTGCCATTCCTGGGTAAGGATAAACTTGGCTGGTCCATGTTTAAGAGCAACGAAGAGTGGGCAAGCGTGTCCAGTCATTGGTTTTTACAGCTCGTGAACTAAGAGAGAGTGTTTTGAGATGACTGAAAAGGAGAGGATGTTTTGTCAGGTTGTGATGTTAAGTGGTTAACCTTGTGATATCCATTTTTCCCTCGATGTTTCTTGTCAGAGTCGTTGCCAATTCACCTTTCTTTGTCCTTTCGATGGAGTCACCGAGGCAGAATATTAATATAACACCAACTCTTTTCTCTTTTTCTTCCTCTGTTCACGCTCCTCTTATTTAGTTATTTGTATTTGTATTAAGAGTAACAAGAACATCTAAACATTGTTGCTAGATAGCAGCAGGAATGAATGGCCTTCCAACCCTTGAAGATTACTCTGAGTTTGTTGAAGTTGATCCTACTGGAAGATATGGAAGGGTGAGTATTGCATAAAGATGCTCTCATTTTTTACTTGTTTTTGGTTTTTACGCATCTGTTTCCCAATCTGTGTTCTAAGAAGTATATACAAGCTTGGTTTTTCTTCTGCAGTACAATGAAGTTCTGGGCAAAGGAGCTTCAAAGACGGTGTATGGCCTCCTTATCCCTTATCATTTCTTGCATAGACTTGTCAAAAGTTTTCTTCCTAATCTCTTCTTGTTGTTTTGCTATCGAAAATTGTTGTTGCTGCAGTTATAGAGCCTTTGACGAGTACGACGGGATTGAGGTAGCTTGGAATCAGGTAAAGCTCTACGATTTCTTGCAGAGTCCTGAAGATCTTGAGAGGCTTTACTGTGAAATTCACCTGCTCAAAACCTTAAAGCATGAAAACATCATGAAGTTCTACACTTCCTGGGTTGATGCAGCCAACAGGAATATTAACTTTGTCACCGAGATGTTCACCTCTGGTACTCTAAGACGGTAAGCATTATTACTAGTTTTAAACTCCTGTTCTTTTATATCCTCAGTTTTCTAGTTTTCTGATCTGGGTAATTCAAATTTGTGAAGCTAATGGGTTTGTTGATACACAGGTATAGGCTAAAACACAGGAGAGTGAATATTAGAGCCGTGAAACATTGGTGTAGGCAGATCTTGAAAGGGCTTGTATATCTCCATAGTCATGACCCCCCTATAATTCACAGAGATCTGAAGTGTGATAATATTTTCATTAATGGCAATCAAGGAGAAGTTAAAATTGGTGATCTTGGCCTGGCTGCAATCCTTAAGAAATCCCATGCTGCTCGCTGTGTTGGTAAGCTAGGACTTTTTCAGAAACTTTCTGTGTCTGGTTTCATTCTTTGACAGTTGACACACGCTCAATCATTCACTAGTTAGTTTTCAAGTCCCTTTTGTTTTGGTATCCAGGAACACCAGAATTTATGGCTCCAGAGGTGTATAATGAGGAATATAATGAACTGGTTGACATTTATTCGTTTGGAATGTGTGTATTAGAGATGGTTACCTTCGAATACCCGTACAGTGAATGCAACCACGCTGCTCAGATATATAAGAAAGTTGTCTCCGTAAGCATTTCAAACTCTTCTTTCATCTTTAGATTAAGTTTTGTCTCCGTTTTCTATTGTGAACTTTTCATGTAGGGGAAAAGACCCGATGCTTTGTATAAAGTGAAGGACCCTGAAGTGCAGCAATTTGTGGAGAAGTGTCTAGCTACTGTATGCAGTAGGCTGTCTGCTAGAGAGCTTCTGAACGACCCCTTCCTCCAAACTGACGACTATGGTTTCATCAACTTTTCTAATTACGATCTTCAGAATGAAAGGGATTATTACCATCCTGATGAACATTACACAAGTGAGATTGATCTCTTCTCATGTCAAGGGGATGAACATTTAATGAATGTTGACATCGCAATAAAAGGTAGAAGGAAAGATGATGGCGTCTTCTTAAGGCTCAGGATTGCGGATGAAGAAGGCAAGTTAAAAAAACAAAATTCTAACTTTGTATATCCATTCTTGTCCTTAAGTAGGTATTGAATTGGAAGAGCATTGTTCATTCCTCTACGCAGGCCGCATTCGGAACATTTACTTCCCTTTTGATGTGGAGGCCGACACTGCACTGAGTGTTGCGAATGAAATGGTTGCAGAGCTTGACATTATTGACCAAGATGTTTTGAAGATAGCAGAAATGATAGATGGTGAGATTGCTACCTTGGTACCAGAATGGAAGAGGGGAATCCTTGGCCTTGCAGAGGAAAGTCCACAATGTCCACATGGTTACGTACTGGATCATTTATCTTCGAATGGTTCAGGCTTCAGAAACCTGCAAGTTCTTCAGTGTTCTGAAAATGGATGTGCTGCTATTCATGGTCGATTCGAGGAGGTAACGTACCAAGTTGGAGGGCCACAGCGATGTATTGATGCAGAGAATGCACCGATTTCATCTGAGCAATTCAATGATGTGAGTTACACTGATATATGGGCTCAGCGAGAAGCACCAGAGTCAAGTTCACATCACACAAGAGAGATCTTCTGTGTTGTAGAACATGACAGGATGAATCAGTCTACCATTGAAGAAGGAAACAACGTCATAAAAAATATGAACAATCCTGGTGAATCCGATGAAAGAAACTCAGCCTCATCAGATCAATCAGGATCCAGTACTCTACACGAAGATTATGAGAACGAAATTCGGCAAGAACTCAGATGGCTTAAGGCAAAGTATCAGATACAGTTACAGGAGCTTAGACACCAACAACTGGGACTCAAACTTAGATACTTGAGCTTGAATCCCAAGTCTGATAAAACAGAGAAGAAAAGACAAAATCTTGCTGCTGTCCCTCCGAACTTGCCAAGAGTAACGAGGGAAAGAAATGGAGGTTCCTTTCATTCTCCAAACAGAATGCATTCCAATTTACATTTCTCTGCACATGATGATAAGAGACACAGCAACTTTGCGAACCAGACGCCCCAGAGCTATGAGGCAAGTCCAGAGCATATTGCCACAGCCAAGACCTTCTACGCAGGAGCTATGCTTCCACATTCTCTTAGCAGAGCAACTTCCCTTCCACTTGATGCCTTAGACGTTTAAACTTTGAACGGTTTTGGCCTGAGTCCATGTTATTGGCATAATCTTGTTGCTAATAGGATAAAAGAAGCCATGAAAGGTTAGCTTTTCAAGGAGATATATATAACTTATCCTTTTAGAATTTAGAGCTTGTATCGTCAACTTCGGGAGTGTAAATTACCATCTAACATGGTTAGTTAGGTATTTCCTCAGACTCCTCCAATGACTGTTCTCTTACAAAAAGGGGTGGGCTTACTTGCTCCAAAAAGTCTCGACCTAGTTCAGCCAACACAGTATTAAACTCTACTCATTTTTTAAAAACTACCTGGAACTTTTAAAGATTAGTTTCTAGTTGAAAATGTACATTGAATTTAGGGTTCACAGTATAAAGTTCACGTGTGAAGATGGGAGGAGAATTAAAAGAGTCATGGACTTGGGGAAGTGACGCAGAGAGGTTCTTGCACCTATGCATCCCCTTTTCCTTCCTTTATCCACAAGTATAATCTGGAATTGGATGCTTTTGTAATGATTTTTTTATACCTAATAAGATTTTAATAGTAAATCAGGGTAATAAACTACAAAATCCTTTTTTAATAATATTAAAAATTAAAGAAACTATAAAATGCAAACACTATTCCGAAAGTGAGTTTTAGAAAAGTTGTTCATTTGTGACTATAAGGTCGTTTTATAGTCACAAATTCAAATCACGGAAACAATCTATTCGTAAAATTACAAAAAAATACGTACATTACGACTATTTCCAAATTCTCACAAAATGGGAAGCCTTATTCACTGGCTTACTTCATTGATTTAGATTACATTAATATGTATCAAGAAAAAGATATCCCATTGTTTAAATCTAAGCATTTTTTATTTTCATTCAAAGATAATTTTTAATGTTTTTTAAATTAATTTTTTCGATAAATAAAAACGCTTTATTCTTTTTAATATGTTCAATAAAAATTTATTATTTTATATGCATTTTAATTAAGATATAAATTAAGATAAATAGATAAAAGGATAATTTATTGAAAATTTATGTCAAAATAAAAAATTTATTGTAAAATGTGAAACGAATAAGTGTATGATATTACTCCAATATAGTTTGCAAGAATTTTAAAATATGAGAGAAAAATTGTAAGAAACATGAAATATTTATATTAATGAAAATTTCAATTAATTATTAGTGATGTTATTATTGTTTTTTGATATATTTAATATTTAATATATAAATAGTACGAATTTATAATAAAATTATTTTTGTTGTGTACTATAATTTTTAATTATATAAATATTTGTATATTTAATAATTAAAAAATATTTTTATATTATTCAAATCAATTTGGTATTTGTTCTAAAAAAAATCAAATTGATAGCAGTTTAAAAATAAATAAAATAACTCAATATTAACATATAAAAAGTTATATTGAAGTAAAATAAATATAAAAATATAATTAAAACAAAAAATCGTGTTAATTTTAAACTATTATTTTAAAAAAACTTTTTGAGGATGAAACTAAAACTCCTAATTAATAAGCGAAAATGAAGATATTAGATAGTAATTCAGGCCTTGGCTGGCCCGGCTCGGCCCGACCGAAATTTGGACATAGAGAAGGGCCATCTTACTCCAGACTGGAGCACGACATTCTCCACAGCCAAACACCCCTCAATTTATTGTCCCGTTCCAACAAACCCTAAAGTACCCGGGTTTTTCACTCATCTGTCTAAAACGAAGCCTCACTCTATTCCAATCGGCAGCAAGTGGAAATCAGCGTTATACTGCCAATCTCAAGTAATACTTATTGATCATCTGAATTCTAATTCCATTAAATTATGCACTTGTGAAAATAGTAATCCCTGAGTTTGTAGTATTGTGTTCGAGCAGTAACCATGGCGGACAAGGCTGTGACGATCAGGACGAGGAAGTTCATGACTAACAGGCTTCTCTCAAGGAAACAATTTGTAGGTTCTCTCTCATTCTTTTAGTTTTTGTTTTTTTTTTGGTAGTATTTTTGACGTGGTCATTGAAGTTTGTGTATGATTGTGTTCCTGGAGAATGTTGGGGGAAAATTATCAGTAATGGGAGGGGAAAAAATTGAGACTTTGTTAGCTTTTTTAACGGAACTCTATTTTTTTTGTGAGGCAGGTTATTGACGTGCTCCATCCAGGGCGTGCCAATGTCTCGAAGGTATTATTTCTCTGTCTGTTTGTGTTTTTGTTTGCTTATGTTTTATTTGATTATACTGCTCACCATACAATACTGGCTTGGTTATGAAGGCTGAGCTAAAGGAGAAGCTTGCAAACTTGTATGACGTGAAGGACCCTAACTCCATTTTTGTGTTCAAGTTCCGCACTCATTTTGGAGGTGGGAAATCAACTGGCTTTGGTCTGATTTACGACTCTGTGGAGAGCGCAAAGAAGTATGAGCCAAAGTACAGGCTCATTCGGGTACTTTATTGCTACTTCTCCTTCCAGTTGTTGCTCTTGAGCATGAAATATACGCGATTATGCTTTTGTACGCCGTCTTCTTTCATGGTTTTAGGCTTATAGTTAGTTGGAAATTAGTGTTTAGCCACTTTGCTGCTAGATTCTAGATGTTTAGATAAGGCTGTTTAAGCTGTACTGGACAGTACCCGAGATGAACAAGGGCAAGGCTGGTATCCTTGTTTTGTTTATGTCAGTGTGGATGCTGCTATTGATGTTTTTTTATTAGTAACATGCAAGGGCTATAGGATCTGGATCTTACATTGATTAGTTTGTTCCTACGTAGCACGGACACGGCAAAATGGAGCCGTGTCGGACACGTGTCCGTGTCCGACACCCACTGACACACGGTGGACACAGCTCGGACACGTCTGGAGACCGCTCGGACATTGCTTAATGGAATATATGCTTCATAGAATATATGCTTCATGTTTTTTGAGAGGGGCTTATAAAGTATTAAATATGTATGAACTATCAAGATGTTGGAAGTCTTGAAATACATCAATCAATATATATCATATTATGATTTTTGAATTTTTTCTTAATTTTAAATTTGATAATATATATATATGCCGTGTTCGTGTCCACCAAATTTTAGAAGTTGGTCTGTCCCCGTGTCCGTGTCGTGTCCCGTGTCCGTGTCTGTGCTTCTTAGGTTTGTTCATATGGTATTCATTCATATATTGAGAACGTTAGGAGAACTTATTGAGGTTGGTTCTTCAACGGAAAACTTTGGAGTATTAGGATGCGGGGAAAGAATATCTCATAAAGAGCTCCTTTTTTTTCATAGGTCTTTATTTAACTTAAACATTTAATATGCAGTACTTTCTTTTTAATTATTGAGCCTAAATATTTTTCTTATCTAGCTTGCTTAGTGGATTATGTTTTACAAGGGGGTTATGATTATATGTTCTTATAGTGCTTTGATTGGACTGTTCTGTCTCCTGATGTGGGTGATGGCATGAAATAATGTAGCAGGGTTGATGAGCTCGGTTAGATTTTGGAAAACCTTAGGACAAATTGCTTTGGGATATTCTCGTTAATACATTTTTGTTTTGGTTTGGGGAAGTGGATTACTAGTTTGCTAACATTGTCATTACTCGTTAGTCTTGATGCTATTCAATTTGGTAATGGGGATTTACTTATGTTTTTGTGATGGTATGAGTAGCTTTTCCAATATGTATAAGACTTTCTTTTATGTACTTTGTATTGTTTATTAATTCCAAAAACATGCATTTTAATACTGGTTTAGGTACCATCTACTTGTCTTTCAAGTCGTTTTATCGGAGTGTATATAGTAGTGTCCAAAACTTGGATATTTCTTATCTCTTTTGGGTTTATTCTAAGGTAGATAATGGTGATTTAAGATCACAATCCATGGCTCTTTCACTGTGGGTACCATACACTCCGTTCAGAGGATCATAAAAATTTTACAAGTGGATGACACTTCTTTGATATTGGTTCATAGCTTGTATTTTTATGGGCAAAAATACATTTGTTTCCTTTCTTTTTTCCTCCCTGTTTTGACCGTACAGCACCTTAGGTTTTTGATGTATGCTAACTGCTTACGACTATGGTGTTATATGCATTTTTTTCCTCACAACTGTAGCTTGCATCGATGCACCTCTTTGTCTGTATCATAACATTTTGCTCATATGCGTCAATGTGTTTGACCAATAAGCTGAATTGGTGCTTGTTTTTATTGATAGAATGGCCTAGACACCAAGGTAGAGAAGTCAAGAAAGCAGATGAAGGAAAGGAAAAACAGAGCCAAGAAGATTCGTGGTGTGAAAAAGGTAATAGAGCCCATTTCTTTTTCTTCAAATATGCAATTCCATTCTTGTTGATATGAATCTCCCTATCTGTATCCAACAAATTTGGTTGTCAATGTGCAGACCAAGGCTGGAGATGCTGCCAAGGCAGGGAAGAAGAAGTGAGATCTAAAGGGCAGCCATTTAATCTCTTGCAGTAGTACTATTACAGTATGTTGCTGCCTTTTCGTTAAATCGCTTTCACCAATCAAACACTTCAGTCTTCAGCAAAGTCTTTTCAGGGATTATAATCTTTAGCCGGCCTTGTTATGTTTGTTTTAACATGCGAGCAACAATCATAGTAATTGCAGATTTTGTTTCTGGTTTTAACTATTGTGATACTGAAGTTAAACATTCACTACCATTCATCTCCTTTTCTTCAACATGTTCATTATTAAATTTGCCATGTTTGATAATAAGATTCCTCGTCGTGGTCTAGCTGAGTGAAAATTAGCAAAATAAAATTTTTGTAAGGACAAAGTAGGGTTCTAAACCGTGACAGATGCTATGGTATTGTCTGCTCTACCAGAAAGTGCTAAATCACGTGACTGTTGCCTCACTGCGTTGAGAGCTACTGGAGCTTCTGAACATTGTGCCTGTATTAAAAGGTTATCTTGTAGACATTGATTGATATCAACATGTAAACATGTTAAGCGACCTCATTCCACCAATAATTATAATTATATGTAAATTAATTATAATTTACATATAATTATTTGTATGTAATTTATAAAATGAATATAAATGTTAAGTTATATTTAAAAACTCAATTGAGTTTATATTTAAATTTTAAAAATTTTCAATTTGAATTGGGTATAAATTCTAAGTATTACCTAATTTTAAGTTGATGCAATTTATTAATGGAATTACTTCCTTTCAAATGAAAAACATCACTGACAAATATGAAAGTTGTGCAAGGTATTTGCCATGCTTAAGGCAAACAGAAGGTGGTAGTATTTCAATTATGATGATGATAATGAAATGCTTAATGATTTATACAAGGAAAATAAAAACCATATGATTAATTTAAGGATAAAAGATATAAACATCCATTGCAGGTTAAGATTTTTTTTTAAATCTTCTGTTTAAAATTCTTGAAAATTTCAAAATTTCAAAAAAAAAAGAAACTCATTTCTTAAATATCGGTTAAAAAATAACGACGAAGTACATACAATATAAATATCAGACATGAACAAATTAAATGTTACTAATATAATAAGTTTACTCAACTCCCCTTTTAAACTATATTTGAATCATAAAATTAAATTATTAATTTGAATCATATTTAATTAATTTGGTTCAATTTAAAGAGCCAAGTTGAATTGTTATATAAATAATATTTGATTAGTACACATTTAATATTTAAGTGTTTCATTATTATTTTTTATTCAAACTTTAAGAAAAAGAATTTTTCTAAAAATTTGAAAAATTAGAAAGATTTTTTCAAAAATTTTAAAAATAATTTTTTTAAAGATTTCTTAAGAATTTTTGTTTTTTGCCCTTAATTTAATTACCACCAACTTGTAGAAAAAACAAGCAAGTTACTTGCAATAGGTAATTCCAAGGGAAAATAAAAAAGAAGAAAAAACAACCTAGTATTTTTATTTGATTAAAAGGAAAAATTAACAAAACCGATTATAAAACGAGTCTAAGAAAACAGATCCCAACATATCCTCTAAAAGGATATTGTGGCACCTAATAAATATAGTATCAAAATAAATGGCTCCGGCGTCAAAGTGTTTGGCACAGATAGCAAGCTAATCAGTGTATTTGTTGCTTTTTTGATATGTATATCGATAAATAACAGTTCAATTCCGAGTAAACAGTTCGATGATCCCCGTTACAATAGAATTGAGAGTTCTTGATCGATTTCCTGAGTATAAGAGAATATTGCTCACCGCTATAAAATCTACTTCCAGTTCAATTCTACGGAAACCCAGATTTCACACTATTGAGAGCCTGGTAAATATGCCTAAGAGTTTCGTCCTCACTGATGAACACCAGCCTAGATTTTATGCAAACCCACCAAGCCAAATGTTTGCACTATCTCGCAGGAGACCACCTGTTTTAACTAAAGATTGAGAACATTTACAAGCTCCGTCTGCATTTAATTTTGCCCACCCCGTAAAAAATTTGCTCCACCGTATAAGTTACTGTTGCCAGGTCGGTCAAAGGCCGCAGCGCGGCCTCGCCACAAAAATAACCTAGTATTTACTAAACGGGTTTGACCTCGTTGCAGGGAACAGAACCCCGCCAACAGTCGGAAGTCGAAACTCTTCCTAAGATACTGTCGTATCCATTGGTTCACTCGCCACTTACCGCAATTAAACTTCACGCTCCGTCGTTAATCCCCAACAGTGCATCATCAAAACCAAGAGAAGCCACGTAAGATATGACCCACTTTGTTGATGGGTCCTAGTCCACGTGGGAAGATCACAGCGGTGACGTTTCGATCTTCAAGAACCAGATTCGGAGGGAAAAAATTAAAAAGAAAAAAAAGGAAAAAGGGTATGATATGAAAGAAAAATATAGAAAAATTGTTACAGAGAAGAAGAGTCCTAATGGCTCATTGGAAGCTATTTTAATACAAGTACTTGGAGTTTCTCTCTCTTTGTCCATCTGTCTCGCTCCTCTTCTTTCTAAATCTTTCTCTCTCTTTCACCGCCTTTCTGTATCTTGCTTTCTTTCACCGGGAAGTTGCGTCACCAATCGGCGTTGGAGGGACTTTAATTCGATGTGAGCGGAAGGCAGCCAGGTATCCTCGTGTGACTTCTTGGTTCTTTTGGGGCATTTAGGTGATAATGGCTTTAGATCTAGTGGGTTTTGATGTGATGGGTTTGGTTTTGCGATAGATTTGAGGCTTTGGGATTGTGTTGTATTGGTTCTTTAGCTCAATTGTGGGATGAGTTTGGAAAATTAGGGTTTTGGGTGTTGAGTTTTGGTTGGATATGGAAGACGGGAGGAGATCTGGGGAGGCATCAGGGTTTGTTGTGAAGAATAAGAACTCCTCTGGTTGTCTGATTGTGAGAAAGAAGGGCGGTGGTAATGTTGTTGGGTCTTCAGGTGGACGTAAGGTTTTTGAGGGGAAGAAGGAGAAGAAGCGAGCTAGAATGGATTTTAGTGATTCGGGGTCGAGCGATGAACTATTGATGCCGCCTAGGAGAAGCCTGGGGTCGGAGACAATAAGGGTCTGTAATGGGTTGAATGATTATGAGCGTGGCATTGAAGAAAGTGGTGTTGATCGGAAGAGGAGCAAGGGGGGTGTTCTGATACGAAATGAGGGTGGTTTCATTGGGAGTAATGGGGAGGATTTGAGTGAGAGAAAGAGGAACAGGTTGGATGTGTTTGACTTTAATGAATATGAAGCGGGTGATGGGGAGATGGTGAGGAGGAAACGGTTTGATGGAGGGAGTTTGGAGAAAGGGATGTTTTTTGGGACTATGATGGTGGGAAGAAATAGCACTGGGAAGGAATATGAGACAGGATCAAGTAGACACGGCATTGCTGATAGGAGAAAACGTGCTCATTTTGAGAGGGAAAGTGGGTTAAGTCGAGAAGATCGTAATGGCAGAGGAGTTTCTAGACATCCGATATCATATAATAACTATGATTCTGACGAACCCATTAGAGTTCAGGGGAAAAATGGTGTTTTAAAGGTAATGGTGAACAAGAAGAAGAAGGTTGGTGGCTCTTTGAGAAGTTATGATCATTTGGAGGATGAAGAAAACAGGAGGGGGTTAAGGATAGAAGATACTGTCAAGAAGAATGTTCTGCCCCGTCCTTCATTTTACTCTGAGCCCAAACGTGTTGAGAAATTTGGTGGATTTGTTGGGACAGAGAGGAAGCCAAGTAAATCAATGAAATCATCATTATTGAAACATCATAAATTTAGCGACCAGGATACAGAAGACAGTGATACATCCTTGAAGTTGGGACGAACAACTATGGAAGTTCGTCATTCTGTGAAATCACCATCGTCTATTAAGAAAAACAAAGGCCACGACCAGGATTCTGATGGAAGTGATTCATCATTGAAGCATGGACTGAAAAATGTGAAAGCTCGGAAATCCATGAAAGGGATGAGTAGTGGAGGTGTGAAAACGCCTTCCAATCAGGTCCCACCAGTTAAAGTTAGAGAAGGGAAAGTTAAGCGTAGTACTGGTACAGAAAAGCAAAAGCTGCGGGAGCGTATAAGGGGTATGCTTCTGGATGCGGGTTGGACAATAGACTACAGGCCTAGAAGGAACAGAGACTACCTTGATGCGGTCTACATTAACCCTGGTGGAACAGCTTATTGGTCCATCATCAAGGCATATGATGCCCTTCTGAAGCAATTAAATGATGATGAAGACGAGGTAGAACTGAGAACTGATACTTCTCCATTTATGCCATTGTCAGATGAGGTGCTTAGCCAATTGACAAGGAAGACTCGCAAGAAGATTGAAAAAGAAATGAAGAAGAAGCAGAGAGAGGACAGTGAGAGTGAGATTCTGAAAAAGTCTTCAAGTATAAAGCATGATGAGGAGAGCATGAATAGTGATAGCCATGAAGAGAAACTAAGCTCTTTCATAAAGCAGAGTAATAAGTCAATGAAAGGCAGAGTAAACGGTAACAGTTATGTCAGTTTAAATGCAAAAGCTCCAAGTTCGGTTCATAATTTGCATGATAACAATGAAGAGCCATCGTCTGGATCCATCGCTCAAGGTAGGAAAAGTAGAAAACTTGGTAGGTGCACATTGTTGGTTCGAAATTCTAATCAGGGACTAAATACTGAGAGTGATGGTTTTGTTCCACATACTGGAAAACTGACACTGCTGGCCTGGCTAATTGACTCTGGAACTGTGCAACCAAGCCAAAAGGTGAGGTATATGAATCGTAGACGGACCAAAGTAATGCTAGAAGGCTGGATTACAAAAGATGGTATTCACTGTGGCTGCTGTAGTAAAATTCTCACTGTTTCAAAGTTTGAGATCCATGCTGGGAGTAAATTACGCCAGCCATTCCAAAATATATATCTTGATTCTGGCAATTCCCTCCTGGAGTGTCAGATTGATGCATGGAATAGACAGGACTCTATTGAGCGCATCAGTTTTCACTCTGTAGACATTGATGGTGATGACCCAAATGATGATACCTGTGGCCTCTGTGGGGATGGCGGGGACCTGATCTGCTGTGATGGTTGTCCATCAACGTTTCATCAGAGCTGCCTGGATATAAAGGTATGTATTTTCATCTTTATTTGTTGCTTTATGTTTATATTCCGTTCATCCTAGCTGCGTGCTTGAATTAATTCTAGCTATTCTCTTTCCTTTTTGTATCATTTGTTTTTCTCTTCTAACCTAAGTAGGTATTTGAAAGAGATTTTTGCATATATAATCTCAATAACGTTAACAATCTTCTTATACTAAAAGAAAGACATACTGAAAATGCATGTGAATTCTTTGGTTAGTGAGTAGATTAGTCTTTTGCAATGGAGATTAGAGACTACCATGAGTTTACTTCTCTAGTTGAACTGAAGTTGGAACTTTGTTTGAGATTCATATGCTTGCCCAACAACAGTGTACTTGGGCTAAGCATGGAATTGAGGTTTCTGTTGAGGGTAATGACCTGCAAACCATGCAGTTTATTTTGTTTTTGGATCTCAAAAACTAAGTTTGAGATGCTTTTGGTTAGAAGAATGTTGAGACTTTGTAGATGCTATGAAAATTGTTGGCCTGTGATGACTTGTGGAGCTTGTTATCCCATATGAAGTGTTTAGATAAGAGGAAACATTCTTAACGTTTTCAGGTCCATTCTTCTTGGCTTGATACTGTTTCATAAAGGCAAGGACTTGAGTTAAATAGACCAACTTACTTTTAAGCTATCTTGTAGTTAAATAGTTGTGTTTTATTCCCGGGACATCCTTTAGGAACTCACTGTTTTGTTCCATTGCAGATGCTTCCCCCAGGTGACTGGCATTGCCCAAATTGTACTTGCAAATTTTGTGGGGTAGCCAGTGAGAATATTATTCAGGGAGATGAGTCGGCCTGTTCACTGCTACTTACGTGTGTGATGTGTGCAAAAACATGTATCTTCTATGTCTTTCCAATTTCATCTAATCGAATTCCTTTCCGTCCTTGTTATCTATATTCTGATTGAAAATGAAAATTTTCTCTTCCCCATAGATCACAAGTCATGCGTGGAGGAGATGGATGCCTTGTCTCTTGAGGCTGATAGTTTTTGTGGCAAGAAATGCAGAGAGGTATACTAGTTTTCTTTAGGATTCCATGAGTTTAATGCATCCAATTTTCGTTCTATTTTGTGGGATATTTAATTGACTATGATATATAAAGGTTTTTGGAAAGTAAATTACCCCCACATGTTTTCAATATTTGTGGTTCACTATTCATTTTTATGTGATAACTGCGATGACATTGCTTATTGGTAACTAACATTATAAATCTTTCAACTTTTAGTTCTCTTTTTTCCAACTTTCAGTTCTCCATAAATCATTTCTATTTTTAACTTCTGATATTCACACTCCATCATCATTAAATATACCAGGCTTGATTGAGTTCAACATTCTGTACAGTTATGGCGCTATCTGAGTTTAACTGGAATTTGTTATTGCGTCCTTCTGTCCCTTTGATTTGATTACCAAGTTATGAGTAATTGTGTTGACCTATACATTTCTGCTTTATAGCTCTTTGAGCAATTGCAGAGGTATCTTGGGGTCAAACATGAACTTGAAGCAGGATTTTCATGGTCTCTTATTCATAGAACAGATTCAGAATTGGATGAATCTCTGCCAGGACTTCCTCAGAGGGTAGAGTGCAATTCAAAGCTTGCTGTTGCTTTGTCTGTTATGGATGAATGCTTTTTGCCGATTGTGGACAGGAGGAGCGGAATCAATCTTATACACAATGTTCTTTATAACACTGGGTAAGTATTCTGCTATTTTGTGATTGCATACACATTTGTCAGAAATTGATCTGGACCTTTAGAATAGCATCAGTAACATGCATTGTAGCCTTACAGGTGCTATTATAGATCAATCAAATGTGTTTAGGTCCTTACTGTGAACTTAGAACAATAAATTTTCTAATCATTGTTTTCAAGGGTTAGTATTGTTATATCTCCTATATAGGAAGTTAGCATTCTTATTACTCTGTAGGAATGTTAATGAGTACTATATTGGATGTTACTGATAACATGTATTTTTCTTCTATTATAAAAATATGGGCTGAAACCCAATTAGGGATTAGGCCATTCCACTTATTTCTTTTAATGTTTCATGCTTTGCAATTTGGTAATTGAGTTTAACAATGTTAAACTTATACTTTTTGTGCATCCATTCGTTCTTGAGATAGATTCGTGTACTCAATTTTCAATCTGTTCTTAAATGGAGTTATCTGGCTGTTGCCGTGTTATACTTTTATGGATATGGTTACTGGAAAGAAATTTTTATTTCATTGCTTATTTTAAACCAAACTTTACTTCTTTTATATGCTTTCAACATAATTTCATTCCGAAGTTGTGGTCAGGTTTTGTTAATTTGATTTCCAAATTTCTGACTTGGTGCATTTTGTTGTATGAGTTGAACTTTTCTGCTATGTCTTCTGTTAATGTTGATATTTTCATCTTTTCAGGTCAAACTTCAACAGGCTTAACTACTCTGGCTTCTATACTGCGATCTTAGAAAAGGGTGACGAAATAATTTCTGCGGCATCCATCAGGTATTGGATTTTGTCACTTATTTACTTTTAAACTGCAACAATTTGGCTGTTGAAAGAAACAGTTATTGAGCTTTAGTTAATAAATGGACTATATGAAACTCTCAATATATGTCAATTTTTGTTGTTAATTATAATCCTAGGGTTCCGTCAATACCTGGAAATGTAGTTCTTTCACATTGCAACGAGACAGAGTCACACAGAAGACTTGCACATCTTGAACCGTGGAAATTCTTTACTTGCACGAGTCCTTTTGGTTAACTTTGTGTTTTCTTTTCTTCTATCTACTAGATATGATCACCCCACCTACTTGCACAGTTAGAATTTTCCTAGTAGGTCCATTCTGGTGATTTTGATCTTTTCTGCCCATGATTTTCCAGGTTTCATGGCACCCGGTTGGCAGAAATGCCGTTTATTGGAACTCGCCACACATATAGGCGCCAAGGAATGTGCCGTCGACTTTTTTACGCCCTGGAAATGGTGAGGAATAGGAACTAAACATTTTTGCATGTGGAAGTTACTAATATGTGGGTCCAAAGTTATATCTGCTTCAAGTTGGATACTTTTTCAACTATATTATTGACACTTCCTCGTCTGGTTAGGCACTATGCTCTATGAAAGTTGAGAAGTTGATCATCCCTGCAATTTCTGAGCTTACAAAAACTTGGACGGAAGTTTTTGGTTTCACTACTCTGGATGAGTCTCTTAAGCACGAGTTGAAGTCTATTAATATGCTGGTGTTCCCTGGTATAGATATGTTGCAGAAGCAGCTTTTGGGGCAAGAAAAATTTGCCAGAAACGTAAAGACTAGCAAAGGTTTTAACCCAATGCGTTTTGTTGGCTTTGAATTTGACTTTAATTTTGCGCTTATTCTTTAAATTTTTTTAATAAACGTGACTATTTTTCAGCTGTTGTAAGAAATGTGGAATATGATGGCAATACACATTGTGCACGCATATCCTTTAAAATATTTTTAATTGAATTTGCAATTTTTTTGGCAGGGGTAAGAAAAATAGAATCTGATGGCAGTAAACATTGTGTTCCAGAGGTGGCAAGTAAATCTGATATTGGCTCCTCCAGTGGACCTGAACTCAAGTGTAGTAATGGTGGTTCAGACCGTGACAGTGAGACAGATGATGTAGCAACTGCTAATTCTGATTCCCAATGTCGAGATAATCCCTCAAATGATGCCTCTATGATGAGTAAATTTTTAGATGCATCTCATGGAGTTAGAAGCTCAGCGTCACTTGAAGATGATAAAGGCTCAGATATTGAATCAAGTGTTAAGCTAGATGAATCTTTGCTAGACATGAAAAAATTGCCTGACCCTGATGGAAGTAATGGCACACAAGGAATGACTAACAAGACAGGTGCTGATTCTACTTGTCTAAACAATAATGAATCTTGTTTTCAAGGTGATGCGACTACTGTAAATACTGAAGCACATTCTGGAGCACTTTCTTTAGGTGGTAGCTTGTTAATGAATAACATCTTAGATGCTTCTCGTGAACTTAAAAAGCCAGTTGAACCTGAGGGTATGAGATGTGCTAGTATTGAATCCCATGATGGATTATCTGAGTGCGACAATGATAAATCAGACGGAAGCAAACAAAACATGCCTTGTTCTGTAAAAAATGTCGTGGCTTGTGAAAGGGGAGTTGTTGATGATGCTCAGGCTGGAAAAAATCAATCTGATGGTGACAAGGATGAAATTTCAACTGTTGATACTCAATCAAAGGATGACTTTTCCAGATTATGTTACAAGCATGCAAGTCATAATGCAGAAGAGGTGGAAGCTAAGGCTGCATTGGATTTGGCTGATGCAAATAATGGTAATGCTTGTACGTTTAGTGATTGTAGAAAAACAGATGGGGATGTTGTTTGTGCTCAACCTCTGCCTTCTGCAGAGGATCTTCTTGCACAATCTCCTGCATATGAGATTTGAAATTCCAATTTCCTTTGATGCTCGGTGAATTTGAAACTATGCTCAGTGCTGTTTAAACCTCAGGCAAATTGTAAGTTGTTCGTGCGAAAGGGTATTAGATTAACTGAAGCAATCAATACTTTACACGACCTCTGGACTGGGTATTTCCAAGTCTACATGATTGCAGCACTATCCATCTTGGATAGCAGCATGATTGACACTGGTGCAAAATTTATGATTTTCATGGTTATTAGGGTAAGGAGTTTAAAAGTGGGTTCTCTATGGAGATAATTTGAGGCCAAACGAGAATCAAGTCAGGGAAGCTGTTGTTGCGTGGCCTATTTTTCTGGAGGTTGTAGCAAGACGTTTGTCAGACTTTCTCCATCCATTCAGCATGTACATATCCAACTCTACGGAATTTTAACTTCATATATATAGTTTCTGCAAGTCCAGAAAGTCTGTACTCTTCCAATTTTTAGGTGGCAACACCTCTTTATTCTACGATGTCAGTTGCTGAACATGGTTGACAAATTTTGAACTGAAATGCCAAATAACAATTCTTGGTTTTTTGTTGTTGCACTTGCTCATGTGATATGATTTAACTTAAATTTCCTGTTACTCAGCAGTTTCAAGTTTTGGAGAAAAAACTCTGTTCTCTCTTGTAGGATCATAGATTACTATGGTCGTACGGTGATGTGATTAAACTATGAGTTTCCTACAATTAGGTGCTTCTGGTCTCGATGTCTCTGGAGGTTAGTTGGTCGTGACACGCACGTTCATGAAACGTGGAAGCCTGTATGTGTGAAAGACAATTGGCTAGACAAAGTTTGATAAGGTAGGTTTGTGTGTTCTTATCCCTCTGGATTGGATTCTGCAAGTACATAAAAAGAGTTGGATTCTGAAGATGGCAGGAGCACTGGAAAAGTACACAGGTTTAATTCCTTACCTTTATGGTGTTGTTCGTCGAGTTAAGCGCAGGTCAGGCTTTCGAAGGCTTGACGTAGAAATGGATGGTATGTTTGATCAACCAAGGGTTCGAGTTATGGGGAATGTTCTCTTCAGCAACTGGAGGATCTAAAGCTATGATCACTAGCATCCTCTGTTGTATTTGCCTTGGATTTTGGATATATGTAATAGTTCGTAAATTATGCTGTTTTATCTAATCTTAATAAAAGAATTATCAAGTTTTATTTAAATGATATTTTCAAATTTTAATATAATTTCGTTTTGATCAATAATTGAAGTGATTTGTTTATCTACTTCTGTTTTATTTTAGTTTTTAGTTTTTATTAATTTTTAATGTTAATATATTTATATTTTTATTACTAATAATAATTACATTAGGTCAAATTTAATCGCACTATTAAATAATTAAAAATATATATTTAATTTATTTTAAATTAAATTATGAGAAAAATAAATATAGTAAAAAATCACTTTTATGATTTTCATAAATTTTGAAAATTAAAAAAACTAAAAATTTAAGCAGATAAATTTTTTTCAATTTGAAATTAAAAATTAAAATAATGAAACAATCAAACCTAAAAGAATAATCAAATTAGGATAATATAAAACAGCAATTATTAATTTAATGCAGTGGCTCTTGTGAATGAAACGGCGGCGTTTTGCTATTTTGAACTCTTACCTTGGCATCAACATAAAAGTAAATATTCGTTAATCGGTTAAGTTTAAGCAAGCAAATGGAGTTTGCAGCCGCCACACGTGCGTCGTCATCGCCACCGTTCAGGCTCTCTCCCTCTGGACCCTTACACGTACCCGCCCTGAACTCTATCCGCTTCCCAATCTCCTCTTCGCCTACCATCAAAATGGACTGTCAAGCCCCTCGCGCTGTTCCAATCCAAGACAACGGCCGCTCGGCGCCGGCGGCCAACTCCGGTAACATATTCTCCTCTGTTTAACCTTAATTTTTGGAGACGATGCAATAACTGTAATTGAGTTTGTTTAGGTGGGATTCGAGTTGGAGAAGTGAAGAGAGTGACGAAGGAGACAAATGTGTCGGTTAAGATTAACTTGGACGGGACTGGGGTTGCTGATTCTAGTACTGGGATTCCGTTTCTCGACCACATGCTAGATGTTAGTTAACTATCTTACTGAATACAACCTTAAAAATCAAAACTTTGTGTTTCAATTTTGATTTTTGATTGGTATTTTTCTATGTTCTGGTTTGTCTAAATCTTGTAGCAACTTGCTTCGCATGGTCTGTTTGATGTGCATGTAAAGGCCACAGGTGATGTTCACATAGATGACCACCATACCAATGAAGATGTTGCTCTTGCTATTGGAACAGTTAGTCTACCGACTCTTTTCTTGCTCATTTCTATTTCTCTATCTCTTTTTGGTTTGATAATAATTTTTTGTTTGCTTTGTCTATTAGGCTTTATTGCAGGCGCTTGGCGATAGGAAAGGGATTAATAGGTTTGGTGACTTCTCGGCTCCTCTTGATGAGGCATTGGTTCATGTTGTATTGGTATGTTTTATGCTCTAATTTCCTGCAAAATTAAGATTAAAAGTTGTCTTTTTTAAGATTCTTGTAGATAATTGAATATAATGATTCATTGTCCGCTGCTGAATCTTTTCATAGACTCGTTTGATGGCTGCTCAAGTTGGCAATTTCTGGCAAGTTTATTAGGTTTTATTAGGTGCCAGCATTGACTCTCCAAAACCCTGATTGAATCAATTTTTGTTGTCAGGATAGTGACTACGCTGATATCTAAGTTTTGGTTCTGATGGGGAATGCATTAAGGTGTCTGAGATAAAATAATCCCACTTTCCATGGAAGTTGAACTGACCTGCTATTTTCTTCAGCTAATGAACTTTTTCCTATTACATAATGTCACTAAACTTTCTTCTGTAAAGTTAAGCTGTGCTTTAACTAAGTTATTTTTTCATTTCAGGATTTGTCTGGCCGGCCTCATTTAAGCTGTGATTTGCAAATTCCTACTGAGAGAGTTGGAACATATGACACTCAGGTGCTTACTTATCACTATCTTCATTTGCTACTTTAGTAATCATCAGTCAAATCTTTCCTATGGAGAGTAACGTATGGCACTCAAGTCCTTACTTACAAATATTTTCATTTATTACTTAACTAAAAAATGAAATATAAATCGACTTTTCTAAGGAGAATAAAATGCTATGGATCATGAGTGATGAAATTGTTATGGATGAAAAAATTTTGAGTATTGCCTTCCCACATTTATTACTTTCTCTGTTTTCCATTCCCGTAACTTTTGGTTGTTGACTTAACTGATAAATATAGTTTGTGAGTGAACTTTTCATTGTTATTTGCAGCTGGTGGAGCATTTTTTCCAGTCTTTGGTGAACACTTCTGGCATGACACTTCATATTCGCCAGGTAACACCATCGAAAATTCTCCTTCAATTTTAGTGAAAGTGAAATGGAAAATCTGTAAATACCCTCTATGATTGAAACGGGGTCATTGTTTAGTATAATTTCCTTTGATCTGCCCTTCTTATGCTTTTCCTTCTGAAACTGCAAAATATATGCACAGTAATTTCTTTCTTAATATTCTGCACCTCCATTTGCCGAGGATTTTCTTGATCATAATTCCTTTTTGTGCATTAATGTTATGTATTTAATGTACTAAATGAAAGAATTGTTTTATCACAGCTTGCTGGCAGAAATTCTCATCATATAATTGAGGCAACCTTCAAAGCTTTTGCTAGGGCTCTTCGCCAAGCAACAGAACATGACAAACGCCGCCTTGGGACTGTGCCAAGGTTGGATAACTTCTCTGAAATGCAACTGCTTTTGTGTTGACTTCACATGCTTTTGTCGTCAACATTCTTTATTCTTAAGCCATTAGTAAATCATTATTACTGTTGGACATGAAGTTGTGTTCTCCTGCTTTTAAGCATGTTTGCTTGGTTTCGAGTGTCTTGCTTTCACGTCTGTGTTAATAATGTTTCTCATTTTAAAAATGTCTCTCAAGTCCTGACATGACTGGAATTAAAAAAATATGGCGGTTTGCTGCGGATTACATTAGCTCTGTTGTGTATGCATGAAGTGCTGTGTTGTTCATTATATTTTCACTGCATTCTAAATTCCTAATGTTTCCTAATTCGGTATATGCAGCTCAAAAGGAGTACTGTCACGTTCTTGATACTTCAGTGATGGTGTGCAAGACGTGTGAAGTTGATCTGAAGGAGTGATATACTGTTGCGAGCTCAGCTGCTGATTATCCGATATTAAAGGGAAAGAGTAATACTAATGTCAAGTGGTCGTCATTCCAGTTGTGCAGATCATCATGGGATCGTGTTTGTTTCGGTTAATTTGTTTCCCATTTTTATGATTCAGTTGTAAGTCGTAGCAGTGCCTATAATGTAAGAAGTATCTGTGGTTCAGTTTCTAAGAATCACGTTGTACATTGTTCATTTCCATTAAAGAACCAAGAATCATGTTGCAAATTTTTCCAAGGTTTAAGCAGAACTAGATTCATAATCACAAAAATTCTTCAGCTGTATCCAAGTCCTTTAAGATCTCTGACTTAACCTCTTCTGGGATTGAAGCCGATGGACCGGCTTTGGAGTAAAAACTGGCTAAAGACCGAATTGCTTTTTCTAACTCCAGGTATGATTCCTGCAAGTAAACCACACCGTCTGTAATGCCAATGCCTAAAAATGTCTTCAAAATCAAGTTCAGATGAAGATACATACCTCACGAACCACCTTTTCTTGGCCCCTCCAACTGCTCAGATATTCACGAATCGACTCTTTTGCTGCATCTGCTGTCCGTCTGAACTTTGCGATATCTTTGGAGTCTTCCTTCAACGATTCACGCAGTGTCTTCACGACCTCTCTTGCTGACTTCAGGTAAGCTTTTGGCAATACTTTCCCAGATTTTGTTTTCTCATTAGGATCAAAGATCGATTTGAGAGCCCCAATAACTCCATCATCCTTCTGTTCTTGGTCATTTGACTCATTTTCAGCTTGCACTCGAAGTGGTGTTAAGATGCAATTCAAGGCAAGAATAGTGACAAATGAAGCACCACAAACTAAGATATGGCGGCGAGTTGAAGGAGTACCTTGTGATAATTTTACAACATCACAACTGAATCTCGACTTCCCTATAGTAAAGCACGAATACACCATCAATAACATCAAAGAACATGAACTGAAGCAGAAGTTGAAGACTAAAGGATCTGAGAACAGAGCCAATCTTCTTGTGCGAATTGCCAATGTTTATTTCTGGCTAATTACCAAGGGATGTCTAGTGGAATTTCTACAGAAACAAAATTCAAATCAATCCCAGCAAATGATACAACTCACAGTGATTGTTAAGTTCAGAGGCTACTTCCATTCTTCTGCAGGGAAAGAAAGGAACTATATTTGCTGCAAGAATCACAGGCATTCTCATAGCTGCGTATCAACTAAGTTGGCGGCTTCCTAAAACCCCACCCCCTCCTTATACTCAGGATCAATCTCTTGATTTCTTCTGCTACCCCATGTACTTAGCCGAAAACTTCATGGGATTTATACGAATCTCAGTTTTATCCAACTGTCAATAAAAGATTAAGCAATCAGTATCAGATATTAGACCATGAATGTTCACGAACAAGTGAAGCTGAAGGTAAGCTTTATCGATTCGAGGATGAGAAAAAACCCTAAGGGAACGAGAAACACAAGCTATGGAGTTCGACCCATAAGGTAAAAAGAGAGTCCGTAGCCTTACCTTCACCTTTCGGCTATCCTCCACGGTAAAAATAGATTTCTGCTTTACAATTGCTTTGCTTCATTCCAACTTATCCATTTGTACGGACCAAGAACATTCACGGGGACTACAAGGTGTGGTGTGAGTCATCCCAACTGCAGTGATGACATGGCAAATTTTTTATTGGATAATTGGGACAAGCCCACCATGTTAGCCGGTATATACACTCCACATGACATTAGCCCAAATGGAACCAAACAAGACCCAATCAAAACCCACGGAGGATCTTTTCTCTGCAGCGTCGAGAACTGAGGGATGGCCGGTGGTTCCCAAACAAAATCCACCATCAACAAACCACCCCCCGCCGCCTCCGGCGGCTCCCACCGCAAATCCCGATGGGAATCCTCCTCCACGGCGGGCGCCACCAGTCAACCACAAGAATCCAAACCCAGCGAACCCAAACACCCCAAACCTTTTCCAAATTCAAAACCGTCACCCAGGCCCAAAGCCAACCCGGGTCCTAATGAGCCAATGCCTCCACCGGTAGTGCCGCCTTTTCCGTTCCCGGACATAGGTCCACCTCCGGCGCCAGCATACGGCTTCCACATGCTGGAGCGCCGGACGTTCGTCCTCGCTGACGGCAGCGTCCGTTCGTACTTCGCTCTCCCGCCGGATTACCAAGACTTCCCTCCTCGGACGCTGCTACCGCCAATGCACCTTTCGGAGTTACCTGTTGGTGGTGGTGTTCCTCACTTCCCCCAAATGAGCCCGGAAGGATTAGGGTTCCGTGATATGAATCACAACCTTTCTTTGAAGAGGAAATATGAGGAGGAATTTAAGTATAGGAATAATCCTAATGATGCTTACCCTATGGGTCCGTCTGATTATCGAGGAGAGTTTTCGGCGGCAACTAGTAGCCCATTTCGGAGGGATATAAGTGATGAATTGAGGCTTGGGAAGCATATGAGAGTTAGTGGTGATGGTATGTTTACTAGGCATATTGAGGTAGAGCAGAATCAGATAAAGAAGGCATTTTTGTATTTTGCGAAAGTGATTAATGAGAATGAGGCAGAGAGAAAGCGTTACTTGGAGGATGGGAAGCAGGGCCGTCTTCGCTGTCTGGTTTGTAACAGGTTTGCTTCATTTAGATCTCAATTTTTTTTCTTCAATCTTCATTGTTTAGACTTTTGGTCGTGTTTAATTAGGTATTTTGGAGTACCCACAATTAGAGATTTGTGCTGATGAAATTTAAAACTACATGGTGATGGTGTTTTGCGATTGGTCCTGAGTCTTCTGATGGATGCCATATATGATTCTTCCATTTTCTAGATAGACAATGATTGACGTAAATTATCAGTTGTTGTAGTAAAAATCAGTTTTGAATTGTTCTCCCTTACCGTGGAGAATGTACAAGCTGTTTCTCATCTATGGTTTCATGACTTCTAGGCTGTTGTATGCAATTTTGCTTATAACATTGTAGATTATGCTAGTATTATTGTGGCTTTTCATTCTGGAACATTTTTGGTTTTCTGCTTATTGAAGATCGTATGTGATCTGCGGCAGTATTTAGTTGCTTGAAGAATGGAGATTATTGGAAATTCGTTAACTATAACTTGTAATCTTGTTGCCTAGGTCATTTAGGAATGGTATAAAACTATATCATGAAATCACAGGAATGTCTAGATAGTGTTGATGCAATAATGCTAGCTTATTAGTTGAAGTTATCTTTCCTTATTAAACACTCTATTAGCCTGGTTTCTCTTTATTGTTTTTGTTTTTAGTGAAGGTAACCAGTCCAGTATAAGGGATTGGTCAATCAAATACTGGACAATAAAGGGGTTGGCTTGAAAATAAATGAATTGCTAGTCGTTGGAAATTGCAGGAATGTCTAGATAGTGTTGATGCAATAATGCTAGCTTATTAGTTGAAGTTATCTTTCCTTGTTAAACACTCTATTAGCCTGGTTTCTCTTTATTGTTTTTGTTTTTAGTGAAGGTAACCGGTCCAGTATAAGGGATTGGTCAATCAAATACTGGACAATAAAGGGGTTGGCCTGAAAATAAATGAATTGCTAGTCGTTGAAAATTATTCTTGTTAGACTTAAACCTAAAACAGATTTTATGGTTCACTGTCTGGTTTGTAAGAGGTTTGCTTCATTTAGATCTCCTTTTTTTTTCTCAAAATCTTCCTTGTTTAGACCTTTGGACATGTCTAGTTAGGTATTTTGGATTACCAAGAATTAGACGATTTGTGCCGATGACTTTAAAACTACATGGTGATGGTGTAAAACTTGTTGCCTTGTGGCAAGCATTGCAATTGGTCCTGAGTCTCGTGATGGATGCCATCTATGATTCTTCCATTGTCTGGAGTGACAATGATTGATGTAAATTATTAGTTGTTTAGTAGCTTTATGTCGGAAGGATCAGTTTTGAATTTTTCTCCATTACTGTGGAGAATGCAGAAGTTGTTTCGTGTCTATTATGTGACTGGCTCGCTGCCATGAACGTCTTATAACTATTAACTTTTGTTGGATGCTCAACCTGTGGATGATTGTTTTTGGTTAGATGTCTTCAGTTCAACATGTTTCAGCAAGTTTATCCCATCGTATATGTTCAGTTGTCATGGAGGCAGCTATGCTTTCACGTCTTCGAGGTTACTTTATTCAATTTTGCTTCTAACATTGAAGATTATGTTACTATTATTTTGGCTTTTCATTTTGGAAACATTTATGATTTTCTGCTTACTAAAGATCATATTCCATTTGTATATGTTCAGTTGTCACAGAGGCAGCTATGGTTCCATGACTTCGAGGTTGCTTTATGCAATTTTGCTTCTAACATTCTAGATTATGTTACTATTATTTTGGTTTTTTCATTTTGGAAACATTTGTGCTTGCTAAAGATCATATGCCATTTGTATATGTTCAGCTGTCACAGAGGCAGCTATGATTCCATGAATTTGAGGTTGCTTTATGCAATTTTGCTTCTAACATTGTAGATTATGTTACTATTGTTGTGGCTTTTCATTCTGGAAACATTTGTGGTTTTCTGCTTACCGAAGATCATATTGCATTTGTAGCATTATTTAGTTGCTTGTAAATTGGAGATGATTGGAAGTTTCGTTACTATAACTTGTAATCTTGTTTCCTAGACTATTTACGAATGGTATTAAACTATATCATGAAATATGTCTAGATAGTGTTGATGCAGTAATGCTAGCTTATTAGTTGAAGTTATTTTTCCTTTCAAGTCTGTTAGCTTGGTTTATCTTTATTGTTTTTGTTTTTAGCGAAGGTAACCCAATCCAATATAAGCGATTGGTAATCAAATACTAGAAAATAAAGGTTTTGGCTTGAAAATAAATCTATTCCTAGTCGTAGAATATTATTCTTGTCATGCTTAAACCTAAAAGGAGATTTAATAGTTGGTCCATTCACAGTCTAGTTAAAGTCTCTAATTTAAGCACCTAGAGTGACGGTTATGGTGGGTTTGAGTATTGAATTTGAAAACTTTATATCTGTTTCCCGTTTAATCTCTAAATGTTAGTTTCTTTCTCTTGCTTTCTCACTCTTCTTTTTCTGTCCTTTCCCATTTCTATATTCTGCTGTTCTTGTTTTAAATTTTTAGTTGTTCCTCATCAAATGATCTAACGGTTTGGAGAATCATTAGGTGTGTTTTTATTGCTGTGGAATTAGAGGTAGTTATTCTTGATAAATAGTATATATAGCTCTTCAAACTCTTTGCATATGTTCTTCTTCATAGCTTTTATTGTTTGCATTCGTTGGTTTTATTCAAAGCTCCTTATTAACTAGGTCCTATCACTTATTGGTTAGGATTTTATTTAGATACTTGTTCCTGCTATTTCAAGCTTATTTTTCAATTCCTGCAGTTTTCTGCTGGGCCCAGACCATGGACTTGTATTAGAATTTTAAGGCTCTGCAGCAGGAATTTCTCTTTTTTATAATCAGCATTTTTCTTCTTTATTTCATCTTCTGAACCTGACACCTTGTTCAAATCTGTTTCAGTTAAGTTGATATCACTATTCAATTAGGATGAAATGTATTATCTTTGTTGGTCTCTTAACATTTTCATCTCACATAGTATAATTTGAAGCTAGATAAGTTCTCCAGCTAAACCTGAACAGTCGTTGTTCTTTGATCCCCCTCTTTATATCAAAGCAGTTTATAGCTTGTATGTTTCTCACAACCCAAAGTATAGAAATTGTATTCCCCCATGCCTAACTTTAGTTAGTTCAGTACAGAGTACTTCATTTCTTTCCCTATTCTATGATCTTGTCCGCATAGGATTCTGATTAGTTATTTGTATGCGATTTATTCCCACTTCAGTTGTGGACTGGCTCAAATTGTTCAGTTTTTTATGGAGTGCATCTCTGGCTCTCCCTAGTAGTTGTAAAGATTTGACTTTTGGATTGGAGTCAATTAATTATTGGATTGCTCAATTATATGTTTAATTACTTTCTATATTTACAAAGATAGTTGTAAAATGAACAAAAAGCAATTTTAGTTGATGTTAACAATGTCGACTATTGCGTATTCTTAGCTCCAATTTTTGTATTATGGTCTCCAGATTAACTTTCTCCTCTCCCCTCCCTATCTCCTCTTCCATCCTGAAACCTAGTCAAACCTTAGGTTTTTCAATATTACGTATGGTAGAAGAAGGGGAAAAGAAAAAGTAAAATGAAGTGGGGATCTGTGTTGAAAAAGAAAACAGTCCGTATGGAGAGGACCAGACTCCTTACAATAGTTCAGAATGAATTTTTTAGCTACTCTACCTGGCCTATTTTCTAAGTATTTATACTGATGTTAAGGAAAACTACCTTCTGAATATTAGGGTAATGGAAGAGTGGGAAATAACCACCCAAGAGTGGAGGAGTGGGGAATAACCACTCAAGACTGGAGGAGTGGGAATAGCCACTCAAGATGTGTGCCTGGAAATGTTCATCCACTAAAGCTCCTATTCCAGCTATTTCAGCATCCACTTCCCATATTTGCCTTTACGAGAATAAATTTTTAGGGGATTAGGAATTCTATCAGCGAATTTCAGTGGTAGATTCTGTAAGGCAATGATGATCTTCAGTGACTACTGAAGTGAAAGTGGAATAATGTTTGAACATTTGCATATTACCTTTTTCCCTTCTCGCTTTCAATCTAAATGCAGCTGAGGTATTTTCCTCATTTGCTGTAATTTGTGAAGCTGTGTATAATTGTCTTGTAGGTGATGAATCTAGTAACCTGTTTTGTTAGTATGTCGACATAGAAAGATAGCAGATCTGAGAAGAACCTCAATTGGTGTGGATTATTTTAATACTTGAATGTAGCTTAAAAACCATGTGACGATGTTTGAGAAGTGGAGGGTTGTTTAAATTTGCCGATATGCGCATATATTCTCAGTCATGATCACATGCATGGCTATCTTTGTGTGATGAACATATGAAGTTGCTCGATATGCCTTGACTGCATCCCAACTTCCTTTTAGATTGTTACTGGTGTTGTAACTAGGTAATATTTGGTCTTCCACCATGGGAATCATGAAAAAGGGTTCCCTTTAAGTGGTTTTACTAGGACTGTAGTGACTTCAAGGAGGAAGCATTTAGTGAAAATGCACTAAATACAGTTCCAAAGTTTTTATCCAGTATGAGGAAATTCTGTTGACTTTATAGGATGCACTTGCTGTCATCATATGTATCTCCTTTAAACTTATGTTAACTTGTATATAGATGTGATTTTAAATGTCCTTTGTTTTTGTACTTCTCAACTCCCTGTGATATCAATTGGTGAACCTGAATTGCTATCTTCAATGCCATTGGTATATAACATTACAGGTCTTCCAAAGACTTCCCAAACATGCATGCTCTTATATTGCACACATACAACTCAGATAGTGCAGATTCCCGTGTGGATCATTTGGGTTTGCACAAAGCTCTCTGTGTTTTAATGGGATGGAACTATTCAAAGCCTCCTGATAATTCAAAAGCCTATCAGTTCTTACCTGCTGATGAAGCAGCAGCAAACCAGGATGATTTGATTATATGGCCTCCTATGGTGATAATTCATAATACAGTTACAGGAAAAGGTAAAGATGGGCGCATAGAAGGTTTGGGAAACAGAGCAATGGATAACAAAATGAGAGGTATAGTGTGTCATGCCCCTTGTTCTCTTTTGTGATTGACACTGCCACATCACTCTTATCTAGTCTAGGAATCTTCCCCTTCTGTAACCATCTTAGTATTACATTCAGTGCCTGTTTGTTGTTATGTTTGAAGTTGCTTTTGGATGTTCAAATGCAACTTTGAGTCCAAAAGCAGTTTTCCTGTAACTGGTTACAGATTTTATGACTATGGTTTGAAGAGCTCATATGTGCAAAACTATAGTTTTGTAGAAACACCTAGTAAGTTTTACCCAACTCAGATTGTGAAAAGTGGAAATGCAATTGTAAGACTTGAAAAATCCAAAACATTTGTTAAACTTGATTGCCAGGATCATAAAAGGACATTTGCCAATGGCTGCATACTTTCTCTTGCATAGTGCTTTTGGTGCATGCTGTCTTGACTTACTGGGGAAGGAAATGGATTTTGTTTCAGGTGAAGAGGTAGATTGGAATTTACATACTCTAGTTATTGTTTTCATTTCCAATCTATTTGACATTGCGTTTATATTGAGATCTGCTAGTGGAAAGGAGAAATGTTCAGAATGAATCATAAGACCACATTCTTATGTGGGACCAGATTAGATAGTTTTATCCCCTGTACTGCATTTGTAGTTGTACAGATTATTAACCGTATTTAGGTATGATCTTGCCCATTATTTCTCCAACATTAGGCGATCGTTGGCTTCTCCATTTTAACCTGCTTGCATCATGTATTTGCTTGTCAAATTGTATAGGTCCCACTCTGTTTAATGTGGAGCAGGCACAAAGATATCAAAAGTAGTTCTGTTGGTTATGGCTTTTTACCATCTTTGACAACTCTAAAAATCAGTGAACAATCATTTGTTTTCTCTAATTTTCTTTTCTTGTTCTGCTGATGAATGTAATAGTATATGGTTATGATATCATATTGTGACTAATCTATATGCTGGCAGATGTTGAGCAAATTATAGATTTAGTTTTTGGATTCTAGATGAGTAAGTGACTGAATTGAAACTACATCTCTAAGAAACTGTGGTGATGGCAGGTTTGTAGAGACTTAAACTAATTTTAAGTGGGTTTTGTTATTTGATTTTTAGCTGGTTGCAGTGGAATAAACAGAAACATATTTGTGAGGGAGCAAAGTGGTTTAGTGGTATGTGATTTTTGATACACAGTGACGGTACAAAGCAGGCTTGACTCATCGAATAAATTGATCTACCATTCACTCTGATGTCTTTTATTCATGTTTTTTGCCCTTATTTTCTTGAGAACTTTTGTACTAGCTCTTTTTTGTCGAATAGATTTTAGTAGTACTTGTACTTGATTGTTATTAAAGTATTTGTTTATGGTAAAATGTTTCAGTCTATAAATTAGGCAGCCTCAGGAAAAATCAAAGTGAATTGAGCTGGTAAATAATAATGCTCTTAGCTCTGCTGTTCCAACAAAAGTTAAAAGAAATCATACAAGTGATTAATTGATGATACAGTGCTGTTGGTGATGTTATCGTTGTGGTGGTCAATGAAGTACTTTAGAATTCCTTGCTGTAAAGATCGTAAGCAATTAGAACTACCATTGCTAGGTGAAGTAGTGGACTGCTGCAACCACCCTGGCAGTGACCAAAAGCATATATCCCATGAAAATGCTGTTAATGGAAGCTTTAGGCACTCAAGACCAGAAATCCTCAACTAATCCACAGCTCACTAGGATTAGGAACAGATTGAGACTTTAGAGGGAAGCTATTATAAGAAGCATATGTCTTCACTTTCTTCGTTGTTCACTGTTCCCAAACCACAATACAAAAGCATATGAATGTGCCTTTTGAGCATCTTTTTGTCAAAGGGGAATGCTGAACTGAACAATGTTTGACTCACAGCCTAGACTATTAGGGAGGCAGCGCAGAGGAAATTTTTGCAATTGGCAAAAACCTGATGTGAAATATTATTGTAAAGACATTCCTCTGCAATATCATCATGGCTAATATGACTAAAACTTCTAAACCTAATCATTCTAAGTCTTATGTGTTTCCTCCCCCCTTTGAGACCTCACCTGGGATTTGGGTGTCCGATCTTCATGTACTTGCCAGACAAGTGCAAGGTGTACATCCTGTGTGGATTGAGGAAGGGTTTTACCCTTTGTTCCAGGCCGAATAGTCTATCGAAGGCTGTCGAGTAGCATGGGGCACAAGGAATATCTAGAGTAGTTAGCACATTTGTATGATCCACCTTTTGCACCTGTGAGATGAGAAAACATGCTTCTTCTAATTTATGCAAGTTATTTGTAGATTGTACCTTCATGATGTTCAGTACTCCTTGTAGGCACTAATTAAACATTTATCAAGTTACATGCCATATTGGGCATCTGAATTTTAATCCACTCCCTTGCCATAATATATTTATTTGTCTTCACCTTCCTCTAACATTAGTTTGCTTTATCATCCCCATTATGCCCACAACTCCACTTCTGCCTTCCCCTTATCTGCGTGCATCTTTAGTTTCATATTATTTACTTGTGGGCACCAACACAAGCATCTGCAGTTGCTGAAGAGAGCCAAGTGGCTTTAGGATTACCTCTACAACTTTTTCTTTTTCTGATGAATGTTGTTATTGATTGTCGAGAAGCTTTAAAGCTGAGGAACCTATAAAATGTAGACTAGGTAATTGCCAAATTTAAAGGTACACACTGTCTTGCCTCTTGCTTGGACAAGAAGTATGAATCCTTTTTTATTTCGTGCATACTTGTGTGTTTTTACGAACAAAATTATCAAGAATTGTGTAGTCATTCAATATGGTGTGCTCCTTGGTATGAAGCACTTGTGAACCCCTGGGCTTTTATGAACATGATTGCATCATTGGAAGATATTACGGAAAATGGAAAATGGCAATCTTTAATAGGTTTCCGGATGAGTATATCAGGGTTGTTGAGCAGGGAATATGTTCCAAAAAGGAGCTACATAATTCTGCTAACTAATTCCTGACATCACACGGTTTGCAATTTCTAACAATCATTATCATATGCTTTTAACTGCTTCTCAGGTCAATCAAATGTTTGAGACTGAATATTTTGCACAGCTATCCATTTGGTTGCCAGCAATCTCACAAAAAGGTTATGAGATCTCACCCTTAGTTTATTACTTCGGCTCCAATAGCAACCAGTTTTGATGTTCAGGCTTCAGAGACCCTTTTGACCACAGCAACTGATAACAATCCACCCTCTCCCCAGCCCATACTAGCTAGGCCCATCAACACTTATACTTGTAGAAACAAACTAGGAAGGAGGGGAGTGACTGCCATGTAGGCAAGT
>JANVCL010000132.1:97829-115626 GCA_026546855.1 Erythroxylum incrassatum | reverse complement strand
CACGAAGTCTTTTCCCTTTTTGTCCACAACTGGCTTTACTTTTTGTACATTTGGTGCAGCGTAGAAGACACGAGATTTGGTGTGGATTAAGTAATTTTAATTTTCTTATAAAAATATGTAAAATGAATATTATATATGAATTAGTTAAATGTTGTTGATACGATGGATTAATTTAATTTTTTAAATTTGATTTGAATTAATAATTTAAAATAATTATAATAAATTATTATTTTAATTATAATTAAATTAATTCGAATTAGACCTAAGAGATTAATTATAATTTGTTATTATTCAATAAAACTTTAATAAAGTTTTATGAAAATTTCAATAAAAATTTAAAATTATTTAAATTATATGATATGTTAATAATATTTGATTCATTCATAGTTAATCTTTATGTTATGTATTTTTAATGAAAATTTAAAAATCTTTAATACAATTTAAAATTATAAAGTTTTTCAAAATAAAAAATAAAAATTTGAGTTTTGTAATTTTTATTTTTTAGTATATATGAGTTGAGGAGGATGAGAATATGAAACATAAAATTAGAATTGAGTTAGGAATATACCATAAATTTAAAATTTTCATTTTATTTGTATTTGTTAAATGTCAAAATATATATAATTTAATAAATTTAAGATATTATTTTAAAAAAATTATTTTAAACATTAGATAGAGAATTTGGGCCTACTCTTTCTACACAGGCTAATAAGCCCACATCTTTTTGCCACCTCTGCCTCTCTTCCTCTACATTGCTTCCTCTATTTAGCTTGAGCTACCAAATCTACGAGAACAGCAGTCTTCGTATTTTCATTGTTCTGCCTCTACTGTCAAAAGCCACGGATGGCTCGTTCTTGGTTGCTTTTAAATCCTCGCGCACACTTCAAATATAGTCTTGTTGCCTTCATATTTTCAGTTTTGTAGATGACGGTTAAGTGTTTGATGATTTGCGCGTGTGAGAAGCCGATTTTCTCCTCTTTCTACTTCTGCTAAAACAAATGGCATTTCTGTTCCTGAGGAGACTCGATAGTGTTAGCTCACTAGCTAGCTGTCGTTTTCTCTCAGGGGTATGTCACTTCATGTCCAAAAAATCGGTGATCGTTGATAAGGTCAACCCCATAACCATGGAAACATCAGCTGTTAAGGCTTATGCCCACAACACTTTAGCCTACTATTCTACTAAGTTTCCTCTATCTAGTTTCTTTAAGGACCATGGACCTTGTGAATCTTATGATATCGAGCTTGTGGATAATGATACTTGGCAGGTTTCGTCCGGTTTAGCTCAAGCATGGCGGGCGTTAGATGAGAGAAGGGAAACAAAAGGTGTAAGTGAATCAGTTGATGATCAATTTGACGACGTTGCCTCACTCAGGGATTTTGATCCTGATTTTGAAGAGATTGATAATATGAGAATTCGAGGGAATCTCTTCTATAAACTTGATAGAAGTTCCAAAGAGTTCGAGGAGTATAGTTTTGACTTCCATAGAAGAAAATCTTCAACTAGTAGAGACTCTCAGAATGGGAATCAGGAGATGATATCATTTCCAAAGAAGGATAACAAAAAGAAAGAAAACCCTGGTCGTGATTTGAAGTGCCCTGAAGTTCACAAACTTCCACAAATCTTGAAGGATGAAAAGGTCTACACTTTAGTTAATAGTTTGAGTGATTATGATACGGTGAAGAAAAAGAGACCTAGAGCATCTTTTAATCAGCTAACTGGTCCTTACCATGAACCATTTTGCCTTGACATTTACATATCAAAAGCCTCTGTCCGTGCTTGTATTATTCACCGGGTTACTAGCAAGGTGGTGGCTGTCGCTCATTCCATATCAAAAGACATGAAATTTGACTTGTCCTCCACGAAGAACGCAGTTGCTTGTGCTGCCGTCGGTAAGGTTTTAGCGCAAAGAGCACTAGCGGACGATATCCATGATGCAGTCTACACACCAAGGAAGGGGGAGATATTGGAGGGGAAGCTTAAGATTGTGCTTCAATCCATTATTGACAGTGGTATTAACGTGAAGGTAAAGCTTAAGCAAAAGACACCAAGGAAGGCTGGTTTATTACTTACTACTTAGAAGCCGTCTTGATATCATCTTTAAAGCTCCTTTACGGCTATGCTAATTCTACCGATAAAATCTTGAAGTTTTTTTAGTATCTGCTTGCAAACTCTCGTGCTTTTCTTTCCTAAGCAATACAAGAGATCTTGTCTTCCACTTTGTGCAAGCAGCACGAAGAGTAATGTGGAAGTCATTCTGTGATGGCAGCTGGCCTGCATGCTTACTGTTAGGTTTGCATCGACCAACATGAAGGTGTGAGCCCCTGAGATTTATTGAGCTTAGCCAAAACGTTTTCGCCTTTCAATCTCTAGTTGCCCAGGCTCAACAGTGGAAACAGCTACGTTCTTGCGGTTAACACCAGCTTATGCTTTTCATATTTCCTGGTTAAACTAGTTGGGTTGCCCTGATGGTTAAAACTGGTGCGGGCAACTAGAATAAAGTCTATGTCGAAGAATTAACCAGATATGGTATGATGAAACTTGGTAGTTGTCAAATGGGATACAAGTTCTTGTTGCAACGAGTCTATGGCTACAAAGATAAGTGTTGTTTGAAAGGACAGGTTACTGTCGAGTACTATGATGATTGATCTTTAGCTGATATTGGTATGATCAGCTTAGCATTACCATGAGAAAATTATTCCTGCTTTAAGGACTCTTCGGAGCATGAAAGAGGAAAGAAGCAAGCCTATCCAATATTCGTTAACAAAAAGGTGTTGGATAACATTACATCAGTTGAATGTGCAACATCAAACTCTCAAAAGTGAAGAATCAAGAAGGAACTCAGTCATTAGCTGTAGCTAGCTGCAGGGATAGCAGTTCTTCTTCGGGAATGGTCCTAATACGGCAATCTGACCTTGGATAGGACGCACAGAGCAGGGCATATCCGCTCTCTACAACATCATCACTGAGCATACCTTCACTCTGATCCACTGAGCCGCTTACTAGCTTTGCTGGGCAAGTCATGCACACTCCAAGCTTGCAGTCGTGAGGGACTGAGAGCCCGGAATCCAATGCCTTAGCAAGTATGGTCTCATCAGGTTCAACTTCCAGCTCTGTAGATTGACCCTGGTGCTCAATTACCACTTTATAAGACTTAACAATAGTCTTCAAGGATCTGGAAGCCCTGTAGTTGAGATTAAAGAAAGGGCGCTTGGGTAGTTTTTGCTTGGTGAGAGGGAAGGAAGGGGTGAGAGGAAGTGCTGCCATAGTTTTTGTGAGCTGGGCAACGAAGAAAGCTTTGACTATTGTTCCTCGGAAAACATGTGGTATATGATAAGGTTTTACTTCTACGCTTTTTGCCGGGGGTTTTAAGGTCATTGTATTTTAGTGTGTATTTTAAGAATAATTAAATAAACCATTTAAATTTAATATTTTTGTAATTGATCAATTATATCAAATTAATTAAGTATTTAATCAAAATTTTTGAACTAGATCTCGAATTTTAGCAATAATTAAAAATTCACCCGATTTTATAAGTTCAATGGTAAAAATTTTAAATCTTTGAACTTTTCTTTTTAACTTTTCAGTTCGATTTATTTTAATAAATTTTATTGTTAAAAATAATTTATTTATTTATTAATTGATAAATTTTTATAATTAAAATAAATAAATAAAAGTTTATTTAATAATATTTTTTCAATTAAAATTAGATGATTCAGAAAAATCTCTCGTTTGTTTAATTTGGATAAAGAGAAATTGAGATATGTTATTTATTAACGTTGAAAAGTATGGAATGCATATAAATTATCTACAGAAGCAACAGACTACTATCACCTCAACTTTTTGGCATTTTCTAATTTAGTCTCAGATATGTTAAAAAAAGTCTTTGATTTCCATATCTGACATGGATTTGTATGAAAAATCAGGCCAGGTGAAGAACAGGCACACTATCCAACTTAATCTTTTTCCTTATAAAAGTCAAAATTAATATCTCTACCTGCCCAAGCAATCAATAGGATCTGGAATTTATGGTACTAAGTACATTTCAAGATCTGTGTACGCAAGTTCTATAAGAACATAAGTACCTTCTTCTTTTGTTGATACTGTACTCAACCTCCCCAGAATAGCTCATTTCATTGTAATCACTGTCAAGGTATTCACTCCCTGTTCTTGACCCCATTGTACTGCTCCTACGATTTTTTTCCCCCCCCTGTTTCCGACATCTATAATTGTGTTAGCGTATGTATGGTGTGATTGAATATAATTTCTTTAGGACCAAGCAGTGTGCTTTCTGATATTGTTACGAGTTTTCGTGACTGGGTATGCGTAAAGTATAGATTTTTATTCGATTCTGAGGTCTCTTAACTAAGTGCGTCCACGTTTTGTAAAGTTTATGAAGTGGGATCTTCAGTTTTTCCTTTTCTGCCTTGAACCCAGAAAATTTGAAGTAATACAGATTACAGAAAATATAAAAAACTATATTTAAAAAAAGATAGTTTAGTATTCAGGTCTGATATGTAATAGTTTATTGATTTTGGGTTTTCTGAAGTTGCAGTCATAAAAGCCATGGCAGTTGAGAAAGACCTGATTGCCAAGAATGTCACCGAGGTGTGTAGTCCTCTAATTGATGGTGTAAATCATTGTCTTGTATGGGTTTAATTGTTTGAGCTTGGAAGGTTAACGTTTGTTCTACCGTGATACAGTTGATTGGAAACACCCCATTGGTGTACCTCAACAACATTGTGGATGGCTGTGTTGCCCGTATTGCTGCTAAACTAGAATTAATGGAACCATGCTCTAGTGTCAAAGACAGGTATCTGTCTTTATCTCTGGTTTTCTTTTCAATAAATAGCTTTTTTTTTGTTCATGTATCCCTGGCTAAATTGAGCTTTTTAGCTCAATTCTTCAAAACTTCGTGATACGAAGATTATTTGTACTCTGTTTTATTATGGTTTCCTTGAAATTCTGGACGTTTCTCTTCCTTTTGTTCGTCTTAAGACGAACATTCTCCGGACGCTGATTTTTATGCTTTTCACATGCAGGATTGGTTACAGTATGATTGCTGATGCAGAGGCCAAGGGTCTTATTACTCCCGGACAGGTAATTATCATATCAAATATTCGGTAAAAGTGGTGTGAGACTGTTAGTATTACTTGATTTACTTGAGGCAAATATGTGCTTTTAAGAATCCATGTGTTGGTGCAGATAATATTAGAGAACACCATTAGTTTCCTTCTTGTTGTGGTTGATCGATTTTGATATTGCTGTCGAAAGAAAGGAATACTTGTTTTATTTCATCATTACCTTTCATTTTGAGAAGTTTCATGCAATTTAGTCTTCAATCAATCCTTACTGTTCTTTACAAATGTTGATGTAGAGTGTCCTCATTGAGCCCACAAGTGGAAATACTGGCATAGGATTAGCATTTATGGCAGCTGCTAAGGGTTACAGGCTTATCATTACCATGCCTGCTTCAATGAGTCTTGAGAGGAGAATCATTCTCCGTGCCTTTGGAGCGGAACTGGTTCTCACTGATCCAGCTAAGGGCATGAAAGGGGCTGTTCAGAAAGCCGAGGAGATTTTAGCCAAGACACCCAATTCTTACATGCTTCAGCAGTTTGAAAATCCTGCCAACCCAAAAGTATTCTCTTAATCTGTTATTTGAAGAATGCAGTCAATCACAGAAATTCTGATCATTTGTGTAAATTGTTGATGTAGATACATTATGAGACTACTGGACCAGAAATATGGAAAGGTACAGGAGGAAAGATTGATGCTTTCGTGTCTGGAATAGGTACCGGTGGAACCATAACAGGTGCTGGAAAGTACCTAAAAGAGCAGAATCCCAACATAAGGGTATGCTTGACCTTTTATTATGATTGTTAATTTACTGTGGTCTTTTGTCATATGCGCACTCGGTTAGCAGTCAAATTAATCTTTCCAAATGCGAGCTTCTCAGTCTCTTTTGCCTTTCTGTAGCTTTATGGTCTGGAACCTGTTGAAAGCCCTGTGTTGTCTGGAGGAAAACCTGGTAAGTTGTTTTTTTAATGCAATAACTGCTTAACGGTTCGTAGTCTATCTATATCTGCTGTTGCTTTTATTATCACAGGTAGTCAATAGTTATAAAAAACGTATGAATATACTACCGTATGGTTTGTGGCATTTTATATTGTAGAGAAGGAAGCAATTCTCTTCAGTGAAACAAATCATACAAAAAATTGCAGCTTATTATGCATAACAGTTGCTTTATAATCCTTCTGTAAGCTAATTGAGGAGCACTATTATCAGAGTTAGCAATTTGCAGCTTATTATGCTTAACATTTGCTTTATAATCCTTCTGTAAGCTAATCGAGGGGCACTATTATCAGAGTTAGCAATTGTTGTCTACAGTTTATATTGTTTCTGTAACTCTTTAAGCTCATAGACATCCTGTAGTTGTTCAGAGATGATCATATTCACACCAGTATTGGCTTACTTTCTTTGTTTTGTATGCATAAAAACTACTTTAGTTTCTGTTGTCATTAGACAAAAGGTGCCCTTTTTCTGCCCTTTGGTTTAGCTTCTAGTTAAAATTATTTCTTTATTTTGCATGTTTCTGTGTCAAGGTCCACATAAGATACAAGGAATAGGTGCTGGTTTTGTCCCAGGAGTTCTTGAAGTTGGGCTGGTTGATGAAGTTGTTCAAGTAAGACCTGCAGCATCTTTGATTCTATTCATGAACTGAAGAATGTAATTTACACATATTTCTGTCAGATAAAGTTGCTCAGAGATAAGATTTTAGTCGAAGCATATGATTTAAGTAAGCATTAGGATAAAGGCAAAACATACATCATTGGCTTGTAAATCCCCAGTAGAACTGACCTAATCAAAGTTGTGTCTTTATTGTTATTTCATAGTTATTTATATTGCATAACCATTCTCAGGTTGATTATCAGATTCATCATTCATTCTTACGTCGACTTTCCTGGAGAAATTTATGAAATAAATTTAATGATTGGGCAGTTAATGTAATGAGAAATTAGTGAAAGTTTGTTCTGTAAAAATGCTGTCACCGGCTATGTTCTTATGTTGAGTTTCAGCTAATGTGAACTGTAATGTATTTGGAACTTCATCATGCACTGTACTATTGTTTTGAATCGGTACATATGCTGCCATTGTTTATGCAATTTGCAGGTATCAAGTGAGGAAGCAATTGAAACTGCAAAGCTTCTAGCACTGAAAGAAGGTTTGCTTGTAAGTTCTCAACCTGTACTGCTTACATTGTTCAACTTTGAAATTAAGCTATCGTACTATCTCACGAATTCCCAATGGTTCTCATGTATAGCTTTTTCACCTTGCTCTTATGATATCCTTCCTGTCTCGCCTCTTCTGTGTTTGGAATTCCGTTACAGGTGGGAATATCTTCCGGTGCTGCTGCCGCAGCTGCCATCAACATCGCAAAGAGGCCAGAGAATGCCGGAAAGCTTATCGTTGTAAGTTGGGAATGCTCTTATTCACTTTCTCAATCTTATTCACTTTCTTGATTTATAAGCTTTTTTGTGTTTGGTTCCATGGTAAAGTCAGGAACATCCAATAATATATATTGACTTGTAGCTTGGGAATGATTTCTAAGTACTGCTTATGTTCATATTATTGTGTCTGAGCATCTGTTGAAGCTGAACACTAATTTATCTTTTGCAGGCGATATTTCCCAGCTTTGGGGAGAGGTATTTGTCGTCTGTGCTCTTTGAATCAGTGAGAAAGGAAGCAGAAAGCATGACATTTGAGGCTTGAGCCCTCTTTGTTTCTAATTTAGTAGATCCAATGGGCTAGTGAAGGAACTTACTTTACAAAATGATGTAATTTATATGTTCTTGCTTTGTGATATTCCTCTTATTTTGGTGTTTCTTGGAATAAAATCGTATGGAAATGCACAAAGACTACTTTAAAAAGCTCTCTGTCAGAAAAGGTTTATTATCTAAATCCACCTTCTTCTTTTTTAATAGTTATATTATTTACTTAAAATGTTAGAAGTAGTTATAAATAGCATGTCAAACGTATCTAATGCACAAAACTCCCTACTTTGCGGAGGTTTAGAGAAGGTCATAATCCATGCAGCCTTTTTTATATATATTTTATATTATATTAATATTATTTATTTCGAATTACAAAGGAAACTTTGTTAGTTACTCCTATTGATAGAATAGAAATGTACTATAAGAAAAAAAAAAGTAGACAAAATTATTAGAAAATTTGTCAATTGTGATGATTAAAAGAATCAATACATATGCTGAAAAAATATATCAGTTGAAAATGAGATTTAACTTTTTTTTATTATTTTGTGTAAAAAAATTTTAAAATGAAAATTAATTTATAAAAGAATAAATTGTATTTATAGAGTTAAGAGTATAAATTATATGAATTTATAATATAAAAATATTAATTAAATATGAAAAACTTTAATTTATGATAAATATAATTCGAAAATTAATTTTATTAATTTCTGTATCAATATACATATAAATTTTTTAATAAATTAATTATTATATTTTAAAATAAAAAATAATTGATTACTTATTTATTTGTAACTTAAATATCTAAATTTTAAATTAATTATTATATTTGGAAATAAAAATAATTGACTTTATATTATGAGTATTTTTGTAGTTTTAATTTATTTTATTTATTAAAACTTTACGTTGTTTAATAAAAAAAATCAAATTTCGACGAGAATGATTGTATCACAATTTAAAATATCATTTAACAAGTTAGAATGATACTAGAGAAGAGCACACTTAGCATTAAAGCGTGAAGTGATCGCCTTTGATTGTTTTGCTTGAGGAGGCTCAAGGCTGAGACCATCGCCCTAACTCTGTGGGATTGCTTCTTCTTCTTCTTCTTCTACTGCCTTCTAAGTCCAACCCTCTATCAGGTATGCCTTTTACCTTGTTAACTTGCCTGTTTCTTTTTCTCCTTCCCCTACTTCTGCTCTTTTTATTTTTGTTTTTCCGTTTTCATCTGATTTTAGTCCCAATTTTGTTGATTATGTTTGTTTCATAATCTCCGTGTTCTCGATAAATCCAAGTTAAGATCTTCTCTAAAATAGTCCTGGATATGTGGGTTTCTTGAAAGTTGAACCGAGTTTGGGTTGCTCCATTAGGGTTTAGATTTTGGGAACAGAAATTTCAAAAATACCGGCCCGACCTCGTGTAACTTTGAGCTTATGATTGAGGAAAGTGTATTTGAATGGATTGAAATTGTTTTATGAAGGCGTGATTCATACATTTGAGGTTTTGAAGTTGGAATGGGATAATACAGTGGGCAGCAGAAATTGTGGACTTTTGGATTCAAGTAATGACATTTATTTTGGCGAGAATGTTCATTTTACTTGACGAATGAGTACTAGATTCTGTGTAGCTGGTTTCCTTTTCTTTGACACGTTTCAGGGCTTGTTGTGACGATTGACTGAGCTCATGTACTTTTTTCCGTTTTGTGAGACTTGTTATTATAATTCCATTTCCTATCAGAAGCCTTTACTGTTTTGTTATAAAGGAAAGAGGGAACTTTTTCATGGAGGGACTTTTTAGATCATAGGTATCTCCTAGATTGTCTTCCTGCTGTAGAGGGAAAGACATCTCTGGCTACTGAGCTAACAGGTAAGATGTACATAGAGAAGAGCAAAGTGTTTAGTGACGTGTAGTGATCCAGCTACTGGGCTCTTTAGTTCGCTTTTCCATGTGCTGTTTTTTCTGGGAATAGCCAACCATGGAGAGCGAGTTTTCTGAAGGTTGCAAACGATGCAGTGAATCAACAAAATGAAAATTATAAATTGTTGGTTGTCTCAAACTTTTGGACCATATCTGGATAGTCACAAAATGGAGCTGTTGATTGAGAACTCTTTGATCCAACAATGTTATTTTGCTTGCCATAGGTAAAACATAACTTGATAGTATGATCTGGTTGATGAGATGGAATCATTGCTATTTTATCTTTATGTTTGATTCTGTTTATGGAAGGCGGTGCCCTTTTTGTACATCATGGATAAACCTCTTTGTTACTTCAAGACCAAAGTTGTTTCCCCAGTAAGTTTGATGATGCCTTCGGAGGTTACTACATGGTCATGGTTGACATTATGTTGATAAGAAATTATATATCTTGAATTTTGGTATTCTAAATGTGTATGAATACAATTGCTATGCGTTGCGTGAAATAGTTGGCTGTAAGTTGGGACTGCTGCTTAAGTATATATCTACAACTAGTTTATAATGAGTTTGGTTTTGTGATCTTAACTTTGAAGATTTTGTTGAACTCACAGTGTTATTTATGAAGATTCCATTTAGACCTTAAATGCTTCCAATGAAGCCTGAAACGAACCAAGACATATAAGTTAGAGATTTGTGGAGTAACTTGTTAAATAACAGTGTCCATTGAACTATAGCAATGCATATATGCTTGAGTCCCTTTCTTTATTGCCGTTGCTTTCCTTTCATTTACAGAGTATCATGGCCAGCAGAGCTGAAGGTGATCGAAGAGAACCAGTAAATGAGCAGGCAGTTGCAAATATGTATGCTTCCTTGAGATCCGAACTAAATCAAATTTACTCCAAAATCACAGAACTCGAGATGGAAGCAAGTGAGCACTCCTTGGTCATCAATGCTATCCAACCTCTCGACCCAACCAGGCGGTGCTATCGGATGATTGGAGGTGTACTAGTGGAAAGGACCATCAAAGAGGTCCTGCCTGCTGTCCAGCGCAATAAAGAAGGAATAGAGGAGGTCATTTCAAGGCTTAACGAGGCATTGGAAAGGAAGAAAAAGGAAATTACTGATCTTGAAGCCAAATACAATATCAGGATAAGGAAGCCTGATAATGAGGTGAAGGATGATAGCAGCAAGAAGGAAGGTTCTTCTCAAGGAGTCCTCGTAGGTCCTGCTAGTTAAAGCAAATGATGGAACCATCGTCCTTTTATTTTCCCTTTACCCATCAATGGAATTTTCTTAAAATTTTCTGTTTTACGGTGACCCAGTTATTGGATGTGGAACATATTTGGTCATGTTCACTTGTAGACCAGTAGATGTTACTAGTTGGAGAAAGGGAATTGTGTTGTGATCATAGTTTGCGGTTGAAGTATTGCGGCTTGTTGCCATTTATGGTAATCATCTAATTTTATATGTACTGTTGTATGCATAGCTTCTTCATGGAGACATTTTGGTGAGTTTGAGGTTTTTGTACAAAAAGAGTTTCTTTGGTAAGAGAAGCCATATTCATACACTTGAAAAGCCATTTCCTTCGCGAAATGTGAATATATAATCAACATTATTTACACTAAACGTAAACAAAAATATCTAAATACATGTCTAACTGAAAAAGTCTTGAACACCTTTGCCGAGAAAAACTCGATCAGACAGCTCGGCCAAAACGGCATTAACAGTCAACAAAACGACACTGGAGCCAGCAATGACTCCAAGCACAACGCCAGTAGTTCCCAGCACCTTCCCAAAGACCGGCCACTCGATCTCTCGGACCTCATCTGCCACTCCGCTCCAGAAGTCAGGCTCCTTTCTTTCTATCATCGCCTTTTTTATCTCCTCCACTGCCAACCCTGACTCCTTACTACCGTCTGCCTTTGGGGTCTCGTCGGATTCCGCTCTCTCCTCCTGGCTCTCTTCAACCGCATTTATAAAACGTGGGTTTGGGGCTCTTGTTTTCAGTTTACGGATTGGAAGGAAATGGGAGAAAGAAGTGGTGAGACATGGGGATGATGCCCTATTTTTGTTGGGCAAAGTGGGTGTTGAAGACTGTGGCGTACGCAGCGGCTTGAAGGTTGAGAGAGTGAAAGCCATTTTTCCCCCTTCCTTTCGTTAAGCCTCTCTGTCTCACTGCTCCTAATGACTGCCATGGGATAAGAAGGGAGTACCACTACAGACCCAACATGCCTTTGGTGGGTTAGGCCCAGTTATGTCTTATAACATTTTGTCCCTAACCCATATACATAGAAATATGGTTTACAAACCGAACCAACCCCGGTCCTCAACAGATAAAAGCCCGAGTTAATTGGATTTCAAACTTGAACCGGTTCGGTCAATCCCAAACTAATGCTATTTTTTATAATTTGATATTTATATGTTAATTTATTAATTTATAAAACAATTCTTACTAGACAAAATTTAGCAATATTGTCATAATTAACAAAATATCCATAATTATTTATTTGTAATGTGAGAAAAATTTTAAGAAATTTATTATTTAATTATATTTAAATAATGATTATTTTGTGAGTAAATACTAATGTTAAAGGTTAACTGAGTTCTATGTAAATTTTTATTAGAAAAATTATAAGTTAATCCTACATTTTACATTTTGAAATTATATGCTGAGACCTTGAAAAAAATTATATGGCAATAGATTAGCTACACTAACAAGTTAAACAATGACTTTTTTATAAAAAAAATTGATTGAAATTATGGAATAAATTATATTTTAATTAGGATTCAAGTTGAGTTTAAACCCGAACTGAAACAATTTTAATTAACTAATAAAAATGATGTTATTTTTAATGAAATAAAATGAAAATTGTTAAATTAATAAAAATAACAATGTATTAATTTATTATTATCATTTTATTAAAAAGAACAAAATATTTAAAACTCTATCGAACTTAAGGCTTTTCGAATTAGATGTGGATTATCATTCTTGCTTCTATGAAATCAGTTATTCAAATTCAAAAGAGATAGTCGAAGATGACAAATAGGTTTCCGTTTGGTCCAATCTGACTTGAAGTCAACATATTAGGTTTGTTTGATCAGATTTCAAGTCAAACATTAAGGTTAGGCTCAAATTTGGGTTATTTAAGTTCAGCTCAACCTAAAGCTCGAAAGTTATAGATAAAACAATATAGTTTTGAGTAAAACAATATCGTTTTCTATTTTTACTTTAAAAACAAAAGAAATTCAAGCCAAACTAAGTTGAGTCAGACTTTGGGTTGTTGAACTCAATTAGGTTCAAACTCAGATGTCTAAGGCTAAACTCAGGCCAGATAAAAATTATTGGATCGAGTTGCCATCACTAGAATTAGCGGCCTCAAAGACTACTCTACCAAACACGTCGATGATCCAAAACTTGGCATGAAATAACATAGAAACATATTAAGAGGATCGTTGTCAAGAAAGATATCGAATTCTATTCTGTCTTGCCCCAATACATCACCATAACCAAACTTGTTTGATGGTTGAATCTCTTTACTTACTTGTGTAACATGTAATGGTACCTTAGTTATATATCTCGAATCAAATATGAAAGGACAGGAAATAAAGAAATGTAGAAAATACTTGATTTTGGTCTTCGTAACTTCAAATGAACTTTTCGAAGCTGAAACGAGCCCGAATCCACCGTCGTCTTTACAGGAACTGCTCTTCGTCTACAGTTTTCTCAAAATGTAAGCTCTCCTAATTAGTCAGAAAATCCTTATACTTACGATTGATATATCAGCAACTGCAGGAGACCTTAACCTTTATATGTAACATTTATATCAGGCTTCCCCATCACAAGACCGATATGGATCCGGTATACTGATTGAGATCTATTTTATACTCGAATTTTGACCCATTGATTTAGGTCATTTATTGGGCCACTTTATTATCTTTATCTGGATCAAATTATGTAATTTAATCAGTAAGTTATTAAAAAGCCAAAAAATGCAATTAATAGTTATCCAACTTTATGAGAAATGACAAAATTGTCCAATATTCTCCCCCTTGGATAAGTATTAATTGCAGTTTTAACTCTAGTTTTAAAATAGTTTAGAAAACTCGGTTAAGCCACACTACTGAATTAGTTGACTAAGTTTTAGAAACAAAACATTTGATCCAAAGATAACGAAAGTTCATCATTCTGTCCTGTAAGGATTTTGATACTGAAAAGTATCAAATACATATGTCATGTGTGACGCAGACTCAATATAATCACGTATACCTAATACCTCGCTAGCGTGTATGGGAAAATGGAGTGTGACAAACTAAGATGATACTTTTATGATCTAAATTATATCATCTTCGTTTGTAGGTCTCGATTTCTCCAACTTTATGCTAAACTACATTAGAGAAAACTTGTTTTTCTCACCAAATGTTAAACAGCATTAGAGAAAACTTGTTTCCACTTACCAAATGCTAAATTGTATTAGAGAAAACCTTTTATGATCTCTAACTGAATGCTAAACTGCATTAGAAAACCTTTATGAGATTAAAACTTATATCTCCCTATGTCATGTCAAACTTCACAGATATCAGTTTAAAATTGTATGCATCTAAATGACATAGGTACGAGGTAAGTTTGTATACATGCTAATGACCTTTAAAGGCTTAAGGTCGACACAAATCTTAAGACTTTTATACGTATGATGATAATGTATGATAACAAGTATTATTGAGGATAAATGATGATCATCTCTATTGATGAACCATCATACTGTCATAATACATCAAAATGTACAAATGTACATGGAGCAAACATAACAATCCCCTAACTAACAGTGTCTAAGGATGTCAAAATACCCTTGTTGTATACTTGTATTTCAAACACAAGTGGGCGAAGTCCTTTGGTTAAAAGATCGATTAACATTTCCTCAGTATTTAAATGCTCCAAATCTTAATGTCACCTTTTTGAATTAACACCTTTATGGCCAAATAATTGACCTTTAAATGCTACTTTGTTGTTATTAAACAACATAGTAAGAAGATTACCATAGTACAACCAAATGGGTCTAGACACTGAATCAACCACAGACAACTCAAAAATTAAAATTTTGAGTTAAACCGTCTGTGAAGCAGCCCTATAGCATACACTCTGCATGCATAGTTGAGGAAGTTACTCATGTCTACTTGACACACTTCCACGATTTTGTACCATCTGCAAACTTAAAACTGCAACCTTAAGTAGACTTTCGATCATCCAAACACATGGTTAAAATCTGAATTTGAATTCCCTACAATGTTTAGTATGTTGGCTTTTCTATATGTCAACATATAATCCTTAATTCCCTTTGGTATCTCAACACTCGTTTGACTACACTCTAATAGTCTACACCTGGGTTAACCAGATATTAACCAAACAGTCAAATGGTGAATGCAATGCCCTGCCTAGTACATAGCTGAGCATACATCAAAGTTATCAACCGTACTAAAATATGGAACATTGATCATAACCTCACTTTTTACTTTATTCTTTAGATACTGTGCTAAAGATTATCTCTCACTACGAGAGATAGATGTCGCAACAGGCTTACTGTTAATTGTATTAAACCTTTGTAACATATACTCAATGTATGAATTTTATGAGAGGCTTGATGAGTGTTGAGATCTGTCTCGGTGAATCTGAATACTTAGGACAGAAGATACTACACCAAGGTCCTTCACGTCAAAGTTCTTGACCAAAAGTTGCTTAACCTCATACAACATGGTCAAGTAATTTGATGTGAGCTATATATCATCTACATGCAATAATAGGAAGATAACTTTGCTCCCCTTGACCTCATAGTACAAACATCTTTTAATTTTATTTTCTATGAAGTCGAAAGAGGTCATGACCTCGTCAACTGTAAGGTCTCACTTTTAGGAGGTTTGATAGAAACTATATATTGACTTGCATAACGCACAAATCATGTTAGCTCTATTTGGATCCTGAAATCCTTCAGGTTGTACTATATAGGCCTTTTCATAAAGGTCTTTACTTAAGAAAGTGGTTTTGACATCCATCTAATGTAACTCTATATAATCATGAGCTCCAATTGCCTTAATCAATCAAAATGTATCCTATGAGCATACGAGAGAAAAGGTAACATAAAGTCAACCTTTCTCCCTGCGTGAATTATTAAGCAACTGAGTGAGCCCATAAACTGTTGAACTTTATCCCAAAATCGTTTAGGTCTTAAAACTTCATTTATAATTGAAGGGTTTACAGTTCCGACGCAAATCAACTAGCTTCCAGACCTTATTATGCTTCATAGATTGCATTTCGTCATTCATTGCATCTTACCAAAGATTTGCATTGTGTACAGAAACAGATTCTGTAAAAGTAACTGTATCCGCAACATGTCTAATAGCATAGTCCTGTTCACCTGATAGACTACAAAATCAGATGAGATAGCAGGTCTTCTCACTCTAGTGGATTTACGTAATTGTATTAGATCTTATACCCCCAGGAACCTCTTTATATACAAGTATGAGTTTTTGTTCCTGTACAGTCACAATACAAAGACCTAGATCCACCGAATCTAATTGTATGAGTAGCAGGTACATAATAACTGTAATATCCGCCTTGTTATCATCCGAAGGGTCAAAGAGCCCACCATCATCATAGACATTATATTCCAGAAACTTAGTTGTTTGTTATTCCACTATTATGGTCCCACCTTCTATATAGTAAAAGTTGTAGCCTTAAAATGGTTGAGATGTCTTACTAAATAGTAATGACAGAACGAGCATGTAATTTATCTTTATAAGGATTATACTACTTCAGTAGAGCAGCCCCATACACGGCTAAGTTTCCAAACTTCTAGATAATCAGGTATAATAATCTTGTTCTGCATCGACTTCTTTAAGTCCTTTAGGCTACAGTTATGCCTTTTAACAACACATTATTTTGCTTAAAACTACTAGACATGGTGAATTAAGTCATTATTCCAACTGATTCCATATATCTAGCAAATGAACCTTTTCAAATCCTGAAACACAATGTTTGCCATGACATTCTCCTCCGCGGTCAAAATTGACTATCTTGATGAAATTTTTCAATTAGTTCTCAACCTTCAGTTTTTAAGCAAGAACACATGACTGTAATGAGAATAATTATCGACAAATATCAGAATACATTTAGAATTGCACAATGCAATTGTATAGGGTTTACCGATATCTTTATATATCAGACTCAACAAGTCAAAAGCATGAGTTGACCTCAATATCCTTATTAGTCAACTTACCCCTGTAACAATCAGCACATATTCCTAGATCATCATAATCTAGAATTGAGAAATGCTTCATTGATCAATCTCTCAACCCTAGCTCTGGAAATGTGACTTAAACTTTTATGCCACACCGTGTATGACTTCTCATTCATTTGGGTTCTTCATTTCATAACTTGTTTGGCAAGATACGAAGAAGCATTTATCTAATTTGGGGTAGCAAGATACGAAGAAGCATATATCTAATTTGGGGTAAGACACATTCTCTATAAACTATATGACAAGAAAATTGTACCATTATGTTTTGCATTAAACAACAACTGTACAACAGAATCATTAATATACAAAACGTTAACCCTTTTTGTCTAAAATTGATCAAAAGCTCACATATAAAATATGTCATGGAAAATCCAATTAAACCTTACTACAAAATTCAATTTATACATTCCCCATAGATATTACTTCTACTTCTTCATTGTTGTGAACCATCAGTTTCTCTTTCCCTTTATTTGGCTTTATCCTAGATATGAACCCCTACATTGTGGAAGCACCTTGATCAGATGCTCCACTATATAGCCACCAAATACTTAATGCGACCATCGCAAATTAGATTTATAAATTAATAAGCCAATGAGTTACCTGATAGTCACAGTATTTCCTTCTAGGCCTTATACTCTGGCTTCTTTATGTCCCTAGGACCTTTACTAACACTGGTTTAACCAACATCAGTACATAAAGAAGATTTAGTCTTTCTACCTTTGATTTTAGCAGCCTTCATCTTTGCCTTTCTTTTAGTTGCTTTGAGGGTTGTAGGAGTAGCACGCTTGAGTTTCTCCTCCTCAGCAACATAATGGGCAATCAAAGCA
>JANVCL010000132.1:86129-97729 GCA_026546855.1 Erythroxylum incrassatum | reverse complement strand
AGTCCATTCCCATTAAATTTTCAAGCACAAAATCATATTTTTCCATAAATAAATCACAGTTAGGCATATATACCGGGAAATGTCATGCATGCATGTACAGTCATTTTCATGTGCAAATTTTACTATTCACGTGTAAGGTATGCCTGAACATGGCCAAACAATTTTAAGCACTCTTAACCCTTTCCAAAACTATTTTACCCCTTTTTATTGGGAGTGGGATGTTACAATCTTTGCCTTCCCTTTAGTTGCTTTGAGGGTTGCAGGAGTAGCACGCTTGAGTTTCTCCTCCTCAGCAACATAATGGGCAATCAAAGCATTAAAGTCCCATTCCTCATCCAACGAGTAATATTTCATCACCAGATTACTAAAATCTTGAGGGAGTATATTCAGAGTCTGATGAACAATGAAGACATCAAGAAGAGGACTATTCAACATCTTCAATATACTGTGAAGATAAATCATTCTTGATATATACTCCATTACTTCCCCTTCTCCTGTATACCTCATGAAGAATAATTCTTTCATCAAGGCACTTGTCTCAATATGAGGTGAGACTATGTACCTCTAGGAGACATTACAAGAAACTCCTTCGTTATGTATGTGTTCGAAAGTCCACTTAGCAGATGGTCAGGTATGAATCTTTTAATGGTTATCAGATATAATTTGTTAGACCGATGGTCAGGCTTCATAGGCCGCTTTATGAACTCTCGAGCTCATGAATGTATATAGAGATGGCCTATCTGTTCGTATGACCATATCAACCTCAGCTATCTACATGGCGTTCAATACATCCTCTATCCACTTCTTTGTATTGAAACTTGTCAGGATTTCAATGGTGACACTGATTTTATCAACCGAAAATGTGATTGTAAAATGATAATGTTTAAATCAGGACAAATGTAGGACAATAACGATACTCAAAGTCATTAAATAGTATCTTTTCTAAAAATTCGGTTACATATATTATAAAAGCGATCGGAGTACAAACCATCAATTCTCATGACACTATCACCTGTGGGCAGAATACATAATATATGCAACTAAACCTCCACATAAAAGTGACTAGAGTATAAACCATCAACCCTTATGACACAACCACCTGTGGGCGAATAGATCATTCAAGCAATGACTTTCCTCTATCCAATGCCTTTATATGCACATCTCAAAATCTCATGTAAGGCCAACACCTGTGGGCATAATAACCAAATATGAGACCAGCGACATTCCCTAACGTGTAAGCAGAACGATTTAAAATATTAACTCGAAAGGCCACTGTGGTGACTACATCCTAATCAGCACTTTAAAAATCCGCAAACACAAGGGATACTTCTTTATGTTATCTTTACATTCTTTATGGGCATATGGTATGTGACAATGTAACATCAATAAATGCAAAAATCCGAATGCACAGTTTCATTGTCACACACTCGTGCTTAAGACATTCTCTGAAAACTTTATTTGAGGCTTTTGCAAAAGAAAAATCTCAATAGAGTGACTATCGCGTATCACCGAACACTGAACTGACCACTTAAGATACAAAAACCTCATGTATCTCCCTTATGGCAAGTTCGTTGCATGAAAATTCACTCAAAAATGGCTTCAAAATGTTTTAATTCCTTTTCCGATCAACTATCATGCAATCCCAAACATTGAGCATAAGACCCGAGACACAAAAATTTGAAGTATCTCCCTTGTGTGAGGTTCAAAGCATGAAAATTCACTTGAAATCATATTCGAAATATCTTATTTTTTTTGGAGTTAAACTTTAATTTATTACTAATGTAATAAATCCAAAAAAACTCACTTTATGAATTTTCCAAACCCATAAACTGACCCAAAACAACCCCGGAGGACCCTTACAAAAAATTCAATTTTTTTTAGTTTTTTAAAATACTGTAGCTGCTAACATTGACATGACGTTAGTAGTGCGTCAGCGCACAGTAGCGTTGACGTCATCCATTGACGTAGGCATGACGTCACCTGAGAGTAGAGATGTGCGGTGCGTGTGATAGCAACGCACCTCAACAGTGCACGACGCGTGCGCAACACGCGCTTAAACATACGCGCTGACATGTGGCATGACACGGTTCACCCAGGTGTCGACCCGTGTCTGGAGCGTGCCCTCGGAGAGGTATTGTGCCACACGCGCTCGATGGTCTCTGTCTTCCCTGTCAAAAGTTGACAATTTCTGAAAGAGTTTCGGGTCAATTTTTCGTGCCCTCAAGCTCGTTTTCACCCCGTTTCTCAAGGTTAAACACATGTATACTACTTTCATGCAATAAAAAGCAAGAAAAACTGAGAAACTAAAGTTAAATATCTGAAACCTTTATGGAGGAAAAACCAAAAAATCTTCATTTTTAACCACCTGATCACGTCACTGCTCTAACACCACGTGTAATACGTAACGGTACCTTAGTTACATATCCCAGATCGAACGTGAAAGGACAAGAAACGAAGAAATGCAAAAAATACCTAATTTTAATCTCCGTAACTTCAAACGAGCTTTTCGAAGCTGAAACGAGCACGAATCTATCGTTGTCTTCACAAGAACTGCTCTCCGGGACGCAGGTAAGTTCTTTCTATAGTTTTCTCAAAACATATACTCTCTTAACGGATCAGAGAATCCTTATGCGTACGATTGATATATGAGCAACTATAAGAGATCTTCACCTTTATATATAACATCTATATCGGACTTTGCTATTACAAGACCGATATGAGTCTAGTCCACGCTGATTGGAATCTATTTTCTACTCAGACTTTAACCATTAATTTAGATCATTTGTTAGGTCACTTTATTATATTTATCTTGATCAAATTATATAACTTAACCGATAAATTATTTAAAAAACTAAAAAATATAAAAAGAAAAGTCAAACAACTTGCTCAATACAATTTTCCTCCACTGTCTTGTCAATCTTGTTGTATACAAAGATTACGAAAGATTTACAGACATGTCATGAACTCTTAACAGGGGTTCTCCATTTTTGTCCTTATCCATAATTACAATTATTTTAATTCCCGTGTTATGTTCCAATATCTGTTTGTGAATAAGACGAACCATTTATTTTAAGACAAATTAAAATGATTTTATATTTAAATAATCAGCTTCAGTTAATTTTCGTAAATCTAGTGTAGTTTTATTTTTATTTCATTAAATTTTAAATTGTTAAAAAGATTAATCACTAATTGAGCAATAATTACGGTGTTATTAAATTTGTATAAAAGCATTCTAGGGCCGTCCTCACACTTTCTTCATACGTGTCGTTTATTGAAAAGTAAAAAACAAGACAACTGATTAAGATTTAGATGTCTTTTTTAAGGACCCTACACTAGTTAATTCATACAACTCCCGACGTGTACATTTGTCCTTTCTGTGTCTATCTCACCTTTTTGACATCTACTGCTGTCTTTGACATCGTTGATCAGCCTTTTTTTTAAAAACCTTTTTTCACGTCCTAATTAAAATAAAATATAACATCAATCAAGACCGTCCGTTTGCTGCCTCTTTAGGAGACATTAACTCCTATCATTAACATGGCCAGTTTTGTTTAACTAGTGGTGACTAAGTCAATTTGGTTCACATAAAATATAAAGGAATTAAGGGGATTATATTTTTATACTTTTTAATAATAAAATTTAAACTGTTTAATCCTTTAGCATTTTTTAATTTAGTATTTAAATCTTTAATATTTTAAATTAAATTATTAAATTTTTATAACTTTAACAATTCAGTTAATTTAGTTAACGAAATTATTAATAAAACTAACGTTTTGATTTGAGTTGTTAATAATATAAATGATTCGTCACTTAATTTAAATTTTTAAAAATTTAGGTACTGAATTAAAAAAACTTAAAATATTTAACACGATAAAATTTGTTATCTTTTAAAATAAATATTATATTTATATTTTCAATGAAAAAAAACAGTTACTCCACTAAGACTATATTTGCAATTCGACCTCACCAAATGTCATGATTTCCTTCACAAATTAGTGCTAAGATTTAACAATAGAACAAGTGGGGACAAAAAGGTACACTGCAACCTTAGGTCCTTACCTAAACCAACTAACCTTGATATTGTCTGAAATGTAATACACTATACAATTAAAATTCTGCCGTTCTGTAGTAGTTAGAATCACTTTTGTCTCTCTTTTCTTTTGAGAATTGAGAGTAGCATAAGAAACTTTTTAGATACTTTCTTTGTCTTTTCTTAGAGTTGGAAGACTCTCTTTCCGTTACGGTATTCTATTTGTACTCTTTAATTTAGTCCATATGTTTATGTTATTGAATTTTTTAAATATAAGCAGAGTGTAAAGTTCACTATTAAAAATTGAGTTTGGGTCAACTATTGTCCAAATAACTAGAACTAATTGTTTGGGTAGTTGACCTTTACCATTTATAAACCCTTTAATATTTTCATATCTAAGCAATATGGGACACTTTAAAACTCCTCCTCAAGTATAACTGGGACTGAACATCTAGACGGACAATCGAAAAATTAATAATCCGGACCAAACCTGCTCGAATACTATATTAAGTGACCATTTCACCACAATAGTTTAAGCTGTTGTGTGAGGCCAACTTAATTGGTTTTATATATTCACTAGCACACCCCCTCCACAGGCTCACTCTACCTTGTGCTGAATAATAGGTGAGTGGTAGGATTTGAACTCACGACCACTTGATCATAAAGGCTTTGATACCATGTTGAATTTTTTAAATATGAGCAGAGTGTAGAGTCCACTATCAAGAATTGGGCTTGGGTCAACTATTGTTCAAATAACTAAAACTAGTTGTTTGGATAGTTGACCTTTACTACTTATAAACTCTTTAACATTTTCATATCTAGGCAATATGAGACACTCTAACATATGTAAATCTGATATAAATGTGTGGATGATATTTAATGAAACAGAATAGAAACTAGTTAACTGAAATAAATAATCTAATTCCCTTTTCTTGAGTAATGTGCAAAATTTAGTCGGCTTAATTTTGAATTGATAATTTATTAAATAATTTATATAAGTATTTACATGCTTAAATAATAATAATCATAAATTCTATTGAAATATATATATAAGTTTGTCTGTCATATATTATAGTAATATCTTAAATAAAATTCATAATATCCCTTATAAATAAATCTATATAGTTTTGATTTTATAACATATGTTCCTTTACCGTCAATTTCTTTAAGCCTACACTAGGTAGGGACTAGGGCTATACCGTATATACTTCGGGTACGTTGCTTGTCTCTTCTTAAAGGTATTCCTTTACCTTAATCTTCAGCCCACGAGGGAAGATACCAAAGCCACGACGGTGAGAACAGCTGCACTTTTCATGGCTACGTATTTTATGTTTTGTTTTGCGATAATTTAGGGGATAATTTATATAAAAGCATATAGGATATGTTTTTATATTTTAGTAATACTTATTTTCCAAGTTGATGAGATTCTTCATGTAGTAAAACTCTTTTCACGTTAGTACGACCAACTATGAAGTAACCAAATTTGTTGGGTAACACTTTCTTAGAAGCCACCATTGAGTAAATATTCATACTAACCATCTTCTAGCTAGGTTTAACCTAATCTCGTCCCTAATTACCATGAAATGTACGTCTAAAATGCAAAAACTTTTCTTGTAGTTTAAGAAAATTTTATTCAAAAAACCTATTCTTTTATATTTAAGTTAAAAATAACGATAAAGCACATACAGTACGTAGGGATAACAATAAACCGACCAATGAGTTTAAATTAAGGGGACGCTTGATTCACAGAAAATAATGAGAATAAGAATAGGAATGAATATAGTAAAGAATAGGAATGAAGTATAACAAATAATGAATCTCATTCCTCTAGTAATTCATAGGTATGAAGTATTGCTAAAAATGGGAGAATAAAAGTGTTATCCCTATTGATACCAAACAAAAGTTTTCATTCCATATTTATACATTTTTCCTCATTACTCCCAAACAAGCACCCCGTAAAGTGTTTTCAAGGCCTCAGAAACTCAATTAAAAAAAGACATTATTTTACAATTTAATTTTAAGAAAATTATTTTTAAAAAATTGGCACATGGGCCGACCCATTATCATTTCTAGCAATATGAATGTCAAACATAGACTAATCAAATGTCACTAATATAGTAATTCAATCTAGCTTTTAAACATAATTCAAATTAATTAAAATTGATATGAATTAATAATTTAAGGTAATTTTAATAAATTATTAGTTTAAGTATGATCGAATTAGTTCGGTTTAAATTTAAAAAATAAATTAAATATTATATAAATAACATTTAATTAAAATTATTACGTTGATCATAATGTATGTATTTTGTCGTTATTTTTTAACTGCCGTCTTAAAAAATAGACGAGGGGCTTTTCCGGAAGATAATAACCTACCCCTTTAGTTTGATGTAGGTTCAATGGGATTTTCATAAATAAAATAATATTTTTTTAAATTATTAATTCTAATAATTATTATTACATAATGCAAGGTTAAAAGAAAAATAGACATTGAGAGAAGGCTTCTCATGAATATGCGTGCAGATATGAACAACATATTTGATAGTGGATGCTATGAAGGACCACAACACGCTACAGACAGATTCCAGAGGCCAGTAACCGAAGCTTTACTCTATCATCGCCAATCACCATTCTCAATAACACATATCCAAAGGGAAACACTTACACTGCAAAACTAACAACATTATGTTTTCTAAGCCAACACAGCTGCCATTTCTTACAGAACATAACAAGACAACAAAGATTACAGATTACCAATATATATAAGGTTTTAACATCCCACGCTTCCCTTGGTTTCCGAACTATCTATTCCTACAATATTTGACCCTTGTCTCTTCTTGCAGGAAAACAACAACCCTTTTCACCGAGGACTAGGTAATTCCACAAGAAACCAAAATAAGAAGAGATTCTAACATAATGGTTCCTCATTGAAAAATCAAAAAAGAGTAGACTATACAACTACTGGTAACCATTGGTCTGCAGGCAATCTCCTGTTTTCCGGTGAGTGGAAATGAGGTCCGGTGAAGATGGTGAGGATGACAGTAAGGAAATGACAATATCAGCAAAAGCGGAAACGATGAATTTGTGAGCGTGTTCAGGGTTCAACGTAAGATAACAAGACAGCAACTCGTGCAAGTAGTCCCAATCAGCCCTCACGTCACGCAGCTCTCTAGCATCGATCATCTCCTGCATTGAGTGTTTAAAATCCGAATAAGGGTCCGGCGAATATTTCTTCACCGCAATACCTCCGCTGAGCGGCGACTGAGGCTCGGGAGCTGAGGTGAGCGTGTCCGGCGACTCGATGATGGAGTTGGAGCGGCCGGGGGAGGAGAAGAAGAAGCGTTGGGAGGCGAAGATGGTGGCGAGATCAGGAGGAGAGTCGATGTGGAAGTCGGAGTCAGAGTCGGAGGAGAAGGAGGAGTTGGTTGAGTGAGTGCTGAGGGACTTGGAGGTGGAGGTAGAGGAGAGGTCATAGACAGTGTTGAAGTTCTTGGTCATGGTTGGGGTTTCATCTTCTTCTTTGGTGGGCAATGGATGTGAGGATGGGATTGTTGTGGGCAGGCATTTGAGCAAGCTCTTCCAAAAGATGGTAGACATCTAAGCTCTTGGTAGTTGGTAGTCTGATACTACTCCAAACACAGAGAAAGAGAGAAGAGAGAAGAGAGAGCCTTATGAGTGACCATGGACGTAATAAAAGAGGAGACGACTTTATGGTGGGGATTTTACTATTGAAAGACTTGAGGTTGCAAGACTTTCTTTGTGATCTAATTGTCTTTCTTTTCTCTTTTCATTTTTTTATAGCGGCCGGTGTTTTTGGAATATATATATATAATAGATAAATACATAATAATTTATAAATTATTTAATATAAATAAATTATTTAATTCAACAACTCAAAAATTAAGTAAAAATGTTAAATTTAGAATGTCAAAATTTTTAATTTTTTTAAATTTTATTATCTAAACTTTAAGTTAAAAATTAGGGACTTTACTTTAAAAATTGTATTTTGTTAATATTTTATAATATAAATAATAAAACACATGAATATTAATATTAAAAAATGTGATATCTTCTTTTCTAGATAATTCTTAAGTATCTAATTAGTTATCACATCAAAAAAACATAATCACTAATATGTTTATTATAAGAGAATGAAAAACTATATGTAAGTTTTTATGTGATTTTATAAATTAATAAAATATTAATAAAAATAATATTTTAAATGATATTTAAAAAATAGAAATAAAATAAGATGTTGAAGATTTAAAATATTTATTTATATTAAACTGCCATAAAATTTATATATAGTAAAAAATTTATGATTTTAAAATATAATTGAAGAAGGAGAATATTTAAAGAAGTTAAAATTTAATCAAAAATATATTTTTAAATAAAAATTAACATATTTATTATGATTTATAAAAATTGGTTAATTTTTTAAAATTAACCGATTGATTAATAAATTGATCAACTTTTAATAATAAAACTTATTAAGGTAAATCAAATAAAAAAATTAGTCGATTCAAGATTTTTACGGTTGAATTAGTCGAATAAATTTGATTTTTTAATTATTGGTCTTAAATTGAATTTAATTTTTTAAGATTTGAATAACTAAAATTTTAAAATTTTAAGTTTTAACATCAAAATAAAGAAATTAAAAATTGTATTTTAAAAATTTATTATCCTATTATCTTCAAATCGTTTCACACATTCTTATCATTAAGAAAGTAACACCGTTCAGGAGGGCAACGCAGAGATTTTAGATGTGTCCTTGTGCAAACTACTTAGTTCAGAGATCTGATTGGCTCCTATGGTGAAGTACTTACCTTTTTCGTTGTTTCTCAGGAAGTGGAGCACCAGCTGTGAAATGTCACTGTTGAAGACAACATTTTTAACTGGTTAAGTTCAAAACTAAGGATGGAACAGACAAAAACAAACACATGCAGGTGTTTTCCCTTAAGTTCTAAATTGTACTCTGTTTTATTTTATCCCTTAGTTCTAAAATGTACTCTGTTTTACTATGATTTATAATCAATACAGGCACCGTACTCACATGCACGATGATATCCGAAAAGGGAATAGTTTCAGGACCCAAAAGTTGGTGCTCTGTGTTTGTTTCACCAATTAATATTAACCCATTCCATATATGTTCTCAAGGACTTCAAGGAGATAGAGAGAAACAGATTATTTCTCATTCACATAAGTTTGACTCCACTTGATGTGAATATGGTCATATTGAACATTGTGTAATAAATTCAGTGTACAGATACTGCTTCAGGTACATTAGCTTGCACCTTCAAGAGTAAAAACTCATTTCCCAATTCAGGTACTGAGTCTCTCTGATAGTACGTAGGTCTCAACGCTTACATTAAGCTGAATACTCTGTTTCTCGCACCCACTATTTCCATTTCTGTATCTATGCTCTGAAAGCATCAAAGTTACAATAATACCATCAAAATAAGCAAAGAACAGGCGTAGAGCATATCCAACCACAATTTACAGAAAAAAAAATGGTTTATGCTCTTGTCGAATTGGAAAAGAAAGAAAAGAGGCCCCGTTACCGACTTTTGCGTGCAAAAAGAAAGCATCTTTCTGGAGAAACAAATAAAAATGACAGCTTATACTGCAGTTTCTGGGAAACCCCACATTGCATTTTCCCCCTTTTACCAAAATGATAAAACATTTTTCCGCTAAATAGCTCACGAGATGACAAGTCCTATATCTTCTAAGAAACGACGGATTGTGACTTCATTCACTGTTAGGTTCAGAAATACACGTTTGTTGCTCTGTTTCAGAACATCCAAATGTGACCCTGCTTTAATCATTGTGGACCCAAAATACCCACTAATAGTACCGAAATTATGCTCGGCAATATACTGCAGATGTAAGTCAGATGGATTGTATCACTTAATTTCATTTTTATGTTACAAGTATTATGTTATTGTAGCTAAGTTAAGCCTCTGCTTCTAGCAAATAAGTCTTTGGTTGATTTCTAAAGCTATTATGAATAACTTCATTAATATGTAAGTTTAGATGTGTCTAATGTATTTATGTATTTATTTGTGAAGTAAAACTTTATTAAACATTTTTTCATAAATTTTGAATTCTAAAAGGATTTTAAATTTTATTAGAAACATGATTAAGTTTATAAAGCTAGTTTATATTTAAGAAACCTATAATTTTCATTAAATTATTGATTAATATCGTGAAATTAATCACTCTTAGCTCTTACAAATTTACCTTTGTGGGATACTTTGTAATTTTTAACAAGTAGTGTCAAAGCATAATTGAGATAACAAAGAATTTGATTGTAAGGTTTGAAATGAGAATGTTCAATGAAATTGAGAATTTCTGACTATAACAAGAGAGAGTGAAGCATTTGTTGTTGAAAGAAGGCATGTTGGAGGGACTATGAGACGATAAAACCATAAGACATGGATGAGCTTGATTGAGAAGATGTACAAGGCTGTAGGTACAAGCAGTTGGAACCATTAGACTCTGATTGAAAAATGAGATCATGTTCCACGTTATGGATATTGCATCTCCTTTGGAGATATAGAAAAAGCCGAAAAGTCAATTTATGTTGATACCTTTCACAAATAAGTTGCACCTAAAGCAGAGAATAGAGACTAAAGATGCAAGAAGGAACAAATATGAAGCAACATATCAATGCATTTAAGTAAATATGCAATACGGACATCTCGATATAAGTTGTTCTTTTCCAATGTTATAAATAAATAAATTTCAGATGAGTATTAAAACAAACCAAAGAACTAGACGATGAACTTGGTCGGGCCAATGCCTGAGTTTGCAAGTTCAAGATCCAATTCAAGTCTCATTAGATTTGAATAGGTTTTTACATATTGTCATTGTTACAGTATTTACAAGCACTGCTACGTGTAATCTTCGGTGAACAAAACACGTGTATTTGTACTGATTCCCATTTGTTTTATTCTTGCAGTTGCTAAACATATAAAGAGTCATGAGTGCCAAGCAAAGCCTAATCATCACGACGACTGGCAACCTCTAATCCATTACCTGGGCACGCAGAAGAATGATCACAAGAGTGTCAGTCAAACAATATTTATCCAGACACGAAGGTTCAAGTTAAAAGATAAACTTACCATCTGGATCGAAGAAGAACACTTGCCTAACTTTCCCATCAGGAAGGGATTTCTGAAAAGTATCTATTCCTTTATCCTGAATTAAGATAGTTTAATTAAGCACTCTTGAAAAACAGCGTGTAGATAAATAAACAACTATACATAATTATGAACATGCTGATATCATCTACTTTGCCACCCTTTCATAAAAGGTTCTGTTCCAAAATTTCAAGATGAAATAGTAGGATTTGTTTACTGGTGTCTTGCTCTGCATATTTCAAGAACTAAACAATGTTAAGGGTGTGAGGAGGATGGGATCCATGAAGGGACGGGGTAGCCCATTTTATGTCATCCATTCAAGTACGACAGCTCCTCAATGAATCGGAAGTTTGATAGGTAACTCGATAGAGATTGTATAGATGTTAGTATATTGATAGTAATGTAGGAAATATCAACTGGAGCAAGCT
>JANVCL010000132.1:24020-73548 GCA_026546855.1 Erythroxylum incrassatum | reverse complement strand
ACCCATTTCGAATTACGAATCCATGCAACTGCCTCCCAAGGTCCAGATAGAAAGCATCAGCACAGGCATTCAGAAAAGCGCAAAACGTTATCAAATCAGGCTCACCACCCTCCCGACGAAACACTAAAAACGTATCAATCGCATCTCTGGCCCTCCTATTTAGCACTGCATTGGAAATACATGCATTCCAAGTGGCAATATTTTTGTGAGGCATTTCATCGAACAACTTCTGCGCTTCGAATTTGAGCCCAGTTTTCGAGTACATGTCAAACGCACTGCAACCCACAAAGGCATCAAAAATCAACCCCAACTTCATCGCAAGAGAATGCACTTGTCTACCGACAAAGGCTAACCGCAGTGAAGCAGAAGCTTTAAACGCGCAAGGGAAAGTAAAATCATTGGGCAGAATGCCCTCCCGGACCATGTCGGAGAAGCAGAGAATGGCGGCAGTGAAATGACCGTTCTGGACTGAACCCGAAATGAGAGCGGTCCAGGTGACGACGGAGCGAGTTGGTGTGAGCCTGAGAACGCGGTAGGCTGAGTCAGGCAGGTCGAGTTTGGAGTACATGTTGATGATGTGGATGGAGAGGAAAGGAGGGATAGAGGCGTGAAGGGTTTTGATAATATAGGAATGGGTGGCGCGGCCGAGGAGGGAGGAACGAGTCGACAAGGCGGTTTGGAGGACGGCCGCGAGTGAGTTCGGAGTTGGGGAGCGCATTTGGTGACCATGATGGCGCCAACATTCAAGCCTTGGACATGGTGACCCCGTTTGGTTACACTCCAATCAGCTGTTTTTTTAGCTGGTTGACTCTTCAAACAGCTGATAAAGTTGTTTGGATAATAGCTTTTTCATCAGCTTATTGAACACAAACCGCTAAAAATAAACACGCTACTTGTATGCAGCGTTTGGGTAATCAGCTGATTACCCCAAACCTATATGCCAAATTTGCCCACCGCAGACCTCTCTCACTCTAACAATTTTTTCTAACGATTTTTGGCAAATTCTCCACTTACCGTCGTCTTCTCAAGCCTGTTGATCTCCCTCTCTACCGCGCCTCCGCCAGCTGCTCATCCTCTCCACTGCGCCTCCCCGAAAGAAGGAAACCATCAAACAAACAGAAGAAAAGAAACGAACCCATGAAAAAAGAATCTGAGAAGAGGATGATGCATCATCACTAGTGTCCCAGAAATCCACTGAAAGTAACCATGGAATGGAAAATATTACGCGAACGTTTTGTTCAGAATTGAAATACAAATGAAAGAGAGAAAAAAGAGAATAGACCTACGAGAGAGGATGGTTTGTTTGCCGACGTTGGAGGAACCAATAAGAAAGATGGCTGGGAGGTTTTCCAGAGGAGTGAGTCGAGAGCTTTAGGCCATTGGTACAATGTTCTCGCCCCAACAACATTCAACCTCAACTCCGAGGTTTAATTACAATGAAAAAAATGTTCTCTTTTTTATGATTCTAAATATTAAAGAAAAAAGGAAAATGATAAATTTGAAAGAAATATAAAAATTTTCTATTTAGGTAATTTAATATTTATCCTTTAATTTTTAACATTTAATAATTTAGTTCTATATAAAAATAAAAAAATGCAATATTTTGTGATATATAAATAATATTAAAACAAATCTTATTAAATATAAAAACTTAATAGTTTAATTAATTGAATCAATTATTATTATTATTATTAAATTTTCTATTTTTTATTAAATTTATAAATTTAATTTTTGTAGAACTAAATATATATAATTAAAATTCTTATAAGAATATTCAACGAAATATTAAGATATATAATATTCATACCTTTATAATTTTTTTAAAATCACGTCTTTATAAATCATTTTACACATAAACAGTTAATACTAAACAGGTAATTTTACCAAACATCTCTAACAAACAACTAATTCAATCCGCTAATCAAATCAGCTGATAGAATCAGTCATTAGCTAACAGATAATATAATCAGTTGTTTGTCAAACAGAGCCAATGTGTATGAGCATGGGCGCGTGTATACATACATACATACATATATATGTATGTATGTATGTATGTATACATATGTATGTATGCATATATATGTATGTATATGTATATGTATGTATGCATGTATGCATATATATGCATACATACATATATGCATACATGCATACATACATATACATACATATATACATATATGTATGTATGTATGTATACATACATACATATATGTGTGTATATATATACATGTATGTATGTATGTATAAATGAGTGAAGTGAACCCCGTAATTAAAATTTTAAAAAATTTTATAATTTTTTATTCGGTAAAATACATTAAATTATGCTATACTTTTAAAAAAATTTAAGATTTTAAAGATTTTAAAAATCTTTCTATTAAGTTCCAAAAAAGAAAAAAAAGATATGAATATTAGAGGTAAACTAATCAAATGTTATTAGTATAGCATTTTAATTTAGTTCTTATGTTTAATTTGAACCAATTAAAATTGGTTTAAAGAATAGTTTAAAATAATAATAATAAATTTTTAGTTTTAGTTGAATTTAGTTAATTTTAGTTTGAGGTTAAGAGTTATGTTAAATCAACAAATAAGTAATATTTGATTGATACAAGTATGATGTTAATATTGCATATATTTTATCTTTATTTTTTAATTAAAATTTTTAGAAAATATTTTTTCTTAACAAACTAAAAATCAATGAATTTTTTAAAATTTTCAAAATTTTATTAAATTATAAAAGATGTTTATATCTTCTACCCTTGTTATAGTATAATTTGACTCTGTTTGATAATCAGCTGATTTGACTAACAGATAACATTAGCTGTTTATTAAAAATGTTTTGTAAAACTAATTATTTAGGATTAGCTGTTTATGTGTAAAGTGACCAATGATGATATAATTTTAAAAAATTATATGAACATAAATATTATTTCGTTGAATATTTTTATAAGAATTTAAATTTTAGATATTTAATTTTACATAAATTAAGTTTATAATTATAATTAAAACATAGGATATATGCTAAACAACAATAATAATAATATTTCTAAAAAACTAATAATAATTGATAAGTCGATGATTTTTAGGTGTTTAGAGAAACCAGCTTGAGGAGATTCGGAAGATCTACACACAAATCATAACTTTATCTTTTTAAAGTGAAAAACCTAAAAACTATCAGTTGCTTAAGATGAGAAATAAGTTTGAGGGCACAATTGTCTTTAAGTAAGATTTTTATTAGCTGATACGCTACTTGAAGGAGCTTTTCGAAAAATAGTTAGTTGGGTTGAATCAACTAACTCAACAAATTCCTAACTAAACAAGTATACTAGCTGTTTGACATAGTCAAACAATTAATACTCTTTAATCAGTTAAAATATAGCTTAAACGTTATCTACCAAATACACCCTTTTTGTGGACTGTACCTTAAATTTTTATAATAAAATTATAAGTTAATCATTCATATATTATAATAAATAAGTATGTTAACGATTAATTCATTTTTCCTATACATATGATTTTATATAATCAAAAAGTAATTTCTACGTCTAATTTTTTTATACGTAAGGTGAAATGTTTTATAACTTAATACAATATAGTGATGCCTAAAATCTACCAACGAAAATGGTAATAAGATTTATATTAAATATAGAGAGAAATAAAAAATTATAATTATGACGCTTATGACATTATATAATTACCATTGTTAATAATCTTAATTGGACGAGAGTTCAATCAACTATTTTTAATATATTTAAAAATATAAATTGTAAAATTTGTCAAAATTTAAATTTTATTTAATTTAACCTTTTGAGATTAAAAATTTATTAAAATTTTGGATTGAATTTTAATTTTATTTATTAATTTTGAACAAACGCAAATTAAAATACCAATTTATTCTTTTATATGAGATAAGTTTGAAAACAACCTCTTTATAATATAAGATAAAGGCTACGTACTATTTTATATCCTGTTTTAATGCGAGACTTCGAAATATAACGATGACAGATGAAATGAGATAATTTTGGCAATTTTTGTCATGACTGGTAGGTCAGGTTCGACTCAATGTTTGAATCATCGTTCGTGAAAAACGATAATTATTTTATTATTTTTAAATAAAATTAAATAATTTTAAATTTTAAATTTTAAATAAAAAGAAAAAATTCAAGTTTCAAATTACTCAAAAACTATTGGGCCGAAATTGGGCCGGTTCAATGTTTACATTGGCACGACTATTAGACAACTTCCTCGTCTTTCTCTCTCCCCCTTGCGCGCGAGTCTTTCTCTCGCTATTTCTCATGCAACATCTTCGCTTATTGTTCCTTGTTCGAACAGATGAAGAATAAGAAGAAAAAATGAAGAAGAAAGAGAAGGAAGAAAAGGGCATATCTCCCTTGTTTTCTCTCGGAGAAGGGAACAAGAAGGATCTCTTTAGAGGAGACGCACAGAGAGAGCAGAAGCTAAAGGTTGAGGTTGTTCTTTAATGGATTCCATAACCAGAAAAGGACACCTTGACCTACCACCACCCTCTGCTCTCCAAAAACCAGATCCCATCTCTCTTCTCCAGGAAGGCATTTCCTTGCTATTCTCACGTTGGAATGGCCTTCAATTGGCTGTCCATAACAATTGGGGTGGCCATGATTCTCTCCAGAAGTCCCACCAGCTAGCAGCTGATATTCTCTCTTGGTTCTCTCAATCCACAGGTTACATTTCATTTCAACATAAATGGTTTCGAGTTTCATCTGAATTATGTGCTTATATAGCTAGCATCAAACCATTTTTACAGGACCAGTACATGTTGAGGATGTAGAGAACTTTCTTCATGAAAGCTTACTTCTCTGTTTTAACACAGACATGGAGGATGGAAGCATTGAAGTGGTATGCTCCATTTTCTTATCTTTGCTCTTAACTGTATCTATCTATCTATCCTAAGGAAAATTCATAATTCTGAATTAAGGTAGCAGAACAACTGATGATGATGCATGAAGAATACTTGAACAGAAGCTATTGATCAGTTTCACATGGATGCAGACAATAGCAATACAACTTCCATCTTAACTCCTTTCTTTTGGATAACTCGTTCGTTCAACCTTGTTGGACTCGGAGAATGCGGAGAGTATGGATCTTGTAGGAAATTGAGCTTTCCAGTTGCAGGGTTTCATTGGTCATAGAGTAGCCAGCTGATCTGATATATTATCTTTTGGTTTTGTGTTTGGCTTCTTGTGTTCAAGTAATTAGTAAACATGACTACGAGAATGAATGCAAGTCCCCACAATCGAATGCAAGAATAAGATCACTACAAAAGTTCAATCAGACACGCATAGTTTTGCTCGAATTCGTACTTAAATTTGTTTAGATTTTGTAAGTATTGATTTTTTTTTTCGAAACGAAACCATTTTACTTTTAAATTTATCAAAATTTAAAAAATAAAAATGATATCATCTTTAGTAGGATTAGTATTTGATGGACTCAAATCTAAATAAGCTTATATGAATTTTTGAGAGGTTAATAAGTACTTTTTTTATCACAAAATTTTTTTAAAAAAATGAAAATTTTGCTATAAAATAAAAAACACTTATTTAATAGATATGATGTAAATATATCTTTACAAGAAGATCAATTTTAGAGCTTCTCAAAAAATACTTTTTATTGTAGGTTTTTCAGATCAATTAATGAGCCTATTTTTTAGTTATTTTTACCCTTATATTTTACACTTAATTCTCGCAATATCCATAAACTTATCTTCCCGTTTATTATGTATTTAACTATTTACTCAACTTGAATATTTATTTTAAGATTTATATAATATTATTTGAATTTTTTATATGTTTTAATATTTATTTTCGATATTAGTTTACTTATATTATAATTTATATAAAAGATTTGATTAGATATATTTTCATTTATGTTTCATATGGTTTAAAATGATATAATAATTAATATATTGTGGTTTGCATATTGTTTAATATATTTTAAATAATTTTATATGTATAAATATTTTTAATTACAAAATAAAATATAATTAAAATTAAAAATATTTTTTATTTTTATGTTGTCAAACATTCTACTGTATGAGGCTCTTTTTAAAAATTTATTTTTTAAATGACAGCTAAATAGTCAACCAGCTTCTTAGAAAAATTTTACTGACAAAAGTTTTATAGAAAAAGTTCAACCGATGAAAACTCTATTGATATAAACTCAACCAAATAGAAGCCAGCATTAATAAATTTAAGTCCACTGCTACTCTAAATCACTACATTTAATATAAAAATTTAAGATCTAATAAATAAAATTTAATTTTACCAAAGTTTGAACCAAAATTAAATTTTAAAAAGTTAAAATTTAAATTTAAATCATTTACTTTGTTTACCTAAACGCGTTGACGTTAGTAAACCCTATTATCAGAATTTTCATTTACCCGAAATTCCAAGGAAAACTCGGTCAATTATTCAATATCCATACACCGACTTGCTACGCGCTTATCAACGCGAGTGGGAAAGCGTTTTCCCTAACGAAGGGAACCATGAGTTCAGTTCAGCGAAGTCGAAGAGGGCCTTTAGACAGATCCAGGGAATCATATATATGTATAGATTCCGACCAAGTCCGAGGTAAAAACCTGAAGTGAAGGGGTAGAATGGGCATTTCAATATCTTCATCTACATTCAAATTTTCTCCTCTGTTTAGTTCTTCACGCTCTTCACAGGGCACTTTCCGTAAATTGCCATAGCTATTTGTACTTTCTCCTCTTTCTCTCCAAATCACTCTCTTTGTACCTTCTGGAATTGAAATTTGTTATTTTTCTTCCTCTACTCACAGGTAAAGAAAACCGAAGAAATTGCATGTAGGAATTTTGTAAAACCCTAATCTTTTTGTCTTACTCAATTTCTTTTTTTTATAATTTTTTATTTTGAATTATGTTAAAAGATTCTTCTTGGGTGATGGTTGATTGTTAATGGGTTAATACGTCCCCCAATATTCAACTTTTTTTTTCTTTTTCTGTTTTTCCCTTTTTTTGGGCAGAGATCTTTTTTTTTATGGCATAGTTTTACCTCATCATTGGTGCCTACTGGGTTCCCAAATTTGAGCTCCCTTGTTGATTACCTTTTATTGAAAACAGTATTTCTAGTAGTAGGGTTAAAGCTGCATAATACCGGACTTTCCTAAACCTGGATCAGTCGATACTTTCAGTGGTTGTTGTTATTGTTATTTTGTTGATTGCCCTTTTGTTGCGATTATTTCTCTAGGCCTAAGGTTTTCGTTGCTTGATTGAATCAGGTGTTGTGTGTTGGTGACATTGGAAATGGAATCTATGGACATTGATAAAGAGAATATTGAGACTCCATCTGGATTGAGGGAGAATGGTTTTCGTCTCAAAAAGGTCTCACCTGAAGAGAGTGGTGAAGGTTTGCCATATGCTCCTGAGAATTGGCCGAATCCTGGTGATACTTGGAGGTGGAAGGTAGGGAGACGGACTGCATCAAGTGGCTATTTTTTGGATAGATATTTGTATCTTCCTCCTCGTCTTCGTGATAAGGAGGTTGCAGCAGGAAAGAAGAATTTGATATTTGCCAGCAAGCTTGCGGCTGAACGATATGTTCGATCTACATTTCCTTCTGCTGATGTTGATACATTTTTTGCTTCCTTTTCCTGGAAGATTCCTTCCAAGCATGCATCTATAGATGGTCAGTTTCAGAATGGCATAATTCATATTTTGACTTTGTGGCATTCACTGAAGATTCACACATGCGGTTGATATAAGTTTATTATATGGGTTAACAGTGAAATGTCCTTGGCATTTGACTAAATCTGTGCATGATGATATTTAGACATTAGACTGCATCGGATGTGGAAAATGTGATCTTTCATGATTTTTCTTCATTTATGGGGGTAGTTTTATTTGGTATTCCTCCAAAAGATTGTTAATGATTTATGCAATTTAGTGTTGTTCTGGAGTAGCACCAACGTCATAGTAGCTTGATGAATCATGTAATAACCAAAGCTTAACTGATATTTTCTCCTCAATACTTGGAAGTGAAAATGTCAATGCTCAATACCATTTATGTGAAACTATGTGAGCTCCAGCCATTATGTTGTTCACTATATGCAATTTCGAGTCACTGAATTTGTTGCCTGCAGCAAGAAACATTTGACGCCATTAGAGTTGAGTTTGAAATTTGAGTGCACATATTTTATTTAAACTCATTGTTATAAAGTTTTCATGAATGTGATAGGTTCCAGAAAAACAGGTATGGAGAAATATGTATTTGCTTTTGATTTCTGTAAAATGAATACAAAGATAATCTGGTTTCGAGGACCAGCACCTCCAGCCTATGGCTCACACACTTAACAGTATTTCCAATTCCCTCTCTCCTCGTGTCTATTGCTTATTTATACTAAGAATCTGTTAGGAATCTCAGATTCGGTTAGCTGACAACCAATCATGAGGTTGTCAGCCCCCCTCCCTGCAACTAACATCATATACGTATATATATATATATTTACTATGTATGTAAATTCATTTCTGAGTTGTCTTGGTTCTATCAGAATGATGCATTATCATATTTAAGTCATACTCAATTTTCTTCTTTGTATTTCATTCTTGAGATTTGACGTGGCACTCTTGATAATTGAGAATGCTCTCATGTCTTTTTAAAATTTCTACCGTGTATGTTGCTGAATCTTCATATTCAAGGTGTTTCCTCCAATTTGTTTGTGGTAGCTTATTTTAACATCTTTAACTTCAGCCTTGAAAATTTCTCTTTTCTAACTAATTGTATTACATCAGATAAAGCGGACAGATACAATGTTCTTCCTGTACCTTCTGAAGAGGCAACGGATCATTCTTTATCTGATTTGCAGTCAAATGGAGGAGGATGCAGGGCTGGAAATAAGATGTGCAGTAGTATTGTTGAGTTAGTGGAAGACTTGCCTTTTGCTGCTATGCCTTGTGATATTTGCTGTACTGAGCGTAATTTTTGCCGTGATTGTTGTTGTATTCTCTGTTGTAAGGCTGTAAAATTGAACCACGGAGGTTACAGTTATGTGAAATGTGAAGCAATTGTGAGTGATGGTTTCATATGCGGGCATGTTGCCCATATTGACTGTGCCCTTCGAACCTACATGGCTGGGACAGTTGGAGGAACAATAGGTCTTGATGCTGAGTACTATTGCAGGCGTTGTGATGCAAGGACAGATCTTGTTCCACATGCTTTGAGAATTATGCAAACTTGTAAATCTATTGATTCCCGGGGTGAAATAGAAAAACTTTTAAATGTTGGCATCAGCATATTACGTGGTTCCAAGAAAACCGAGGCAATCAGAACACTGAGACATGTGGATTTGACATTAAAAAAGGTAAATGCATGATGTCGATATATGGTACAAGTATACTAACTTCCATACTTTTGTGAAAAGCTCGTCCTTATTACTTCAGATTACTTATTATTTGCATTAAATCAGCTCAAGGGTGGGACTAGTTTGGAGGACATATGGAAAGCAGACGAAGACTTCTCAGCTATCTCCAGTGGTAATTCTCTTCAGTTCATCTCTATTGGAAACCATCATTCGTAACAACATTTTCTTTATTATGTATTGATGCAAATGAAAGAAATGAGGATGGAATAATTAAGTCCAGTTACATGTATTCAGTGTTTTAACTATATTCATGCTTGTTTTTGACTAACGGGATCATAGTCAGAACCTGTTGCAGATGGGTAAGATGCTTTATAAATCCTCAGTGTTTTATGCAAAGGGGTCATTGATTCAATAGTCTAAAATGCTTTATAAATCCTCAGTGTTTTATGCAAAGGGGTCATTGATTCAATAGTCTAAGTTATTTGTTTTGAGAACTGTATCTAATTGGGTGATTGATTAATGTATAACCCCATATTGTCTATCCGGTTCTACTCTGATCCTAATTTTTCCTAAAAATTACAAGGTCGATGTAAGTTGTGAGGGGAAAAGTATTCGGATAATATAATTGCTCATGATGTGTGAAAGATGATAGAAACATATAAATTCTTTGAGGGATTAACTAGATGAATTGATGATATACTAGATGTTTCGTCAAATTCAAAACAAGAATGTGTTTACTTGAATGAAGTTTAATTGCAAGCTTTGTTTCGGTGGTTGATTCACTGCAAGATCTTGTAGGATGCTCTTTCTTTCAATGGTTTCACACAATATTATTGCTCTAGTAGATCATTCTGTGTAAACCTTTTATTCATTCTTTTAATATTTTTATTCCTGGATATTGGCATCAAATAATTTTGAACTTTGTATTCATTCTTTTTGTTCTCTACTCTTTCTCCTTTATTTACATTTACATGATATTAGAGTTGGGTTTTGCTTAGAAACCTAACTTTTTTACCTAAACAATTTTGATAGAATCTATTGCTACTGTTTGAAACTTTAGCCTAAACATATGCTCTTGGAATTTATCACCAGTGAAAACCTTTGCTAGAAGATTTCTGTGTGGAACACTGTTATGTTTTGGATGATAGATAAAAAGTTGCATGTGAGCTATAAGAGACTGCTTTTCAAGGATGGTTATCTTTTATGATATTTCAGCTTGAACAGAAATCTCATGTTTTGTGTTTCCTACTTCACCTTTACATTTTCACAGTAGTATTACCCAACTTCTAACTACTTATGATGTTCTTTTACTTTGTTTCTCTTCCAGCATGATAAATGATCTACTTAGCTATTCAATTGTTGATATTTTCATTTGTCGTAACAGGTGCTTCTGCCAACGGAAATGCTACTCTAGGAGTTACTACTCATCAAAATTTTGTAGATAATAGAATGAGCTTGCCATATGTGTTATCCAAGTTTACTGATTTCAGCTATGAAAGCCTTAAGCTTGATGATGAGATTGACCATGTTCTCGAGGCGCTACAAATAGCGCAAGAAGCTGAATACAAACTTGCAGAGGAACGACTTTATGCTCAGAAGAAGTATCTCCAGAACTTATATCAGCAATTAGACAAAGAAAGGACCGCATTGGCTTGTCGCACAGGGAAAACCACCACAAATGCGTTATTGAGTGCTGTTCTGAAGGGGGTGGATCAAGTAAAGCAGGAAGTTGTGAAACTTGAGCAAATGAAAGAAGTGTACAAAGGATTTGGAAGGACCTCCAAAGCAATCCTGAAGGAGCACTTTGGTTTGGAAGTTGAGGACTAAAGTCCATAAACTGTAAAACATTTCACATTTTCCCATTGATCTGCCTTCTTTGACTTGATCACCTTTAGGCATTCAGAGTACACTTAAGGTGGCATTTGTTACTGAGCCCAAAGTGAGGTTTTGGCTGTGTCATCACGAATAATACTGGTGTCAAATGTCACAAAGAAGAAAGAAGACCACATCTCTAAATTGTTAAACAGACTGCTCAGTTGCATGTGAAATTTGAGGAAAGATTTGTGCAAGAGTTGATAACATCTTAGTGAAGAGGCTTCCCAAAGATGTGGAAGAGGGCAAGTATTTGAGAATAGAGGATTTCAAGCAGCTTTGGGCTGTGACCGTACTGATGGACACAAGCAATTCTTCCTTTCTGTATGGGGAAACCAATTTTGATGTACACTAATTCTGAATCTCTATTGACATGAACTGGAGCTCAAGCTTGGATCAAGTTGTGTTTCAAATTTGATTTTCGTCAGTTTTTGGAATTCTACACTTGGCAATGTTATACTGTACATCTAAGAAAAGCTTCTCATGCGTCCATGCAAGTCCAGGATTACACACATCAAAGAAACATTAATATCTAGAAATGAGATCTGGTAATGGAAATGATTAAACTAGCCGATAATTGTGTAAAACTTTTAAGTGGGCTCCAGTCTGACCATGTAACGACATTTGGAACAATTTTTCAGTAAGAAGTTCAGAATAAATGCAAAACCAAGTTCAACACCTTTTTCTTCCTCTGCATCTAAGAAGTGCCATATATGGCAACATTTCAGCGGAAGTGAAAGAACCATTGTCCTCCCACTGTTATCCCCTTGAAAGTGGCATTTGTAGAGAGGAGACAAAGTGGGAATTAACTTATCTCGTGGCAGAAAGGAATTCAAGTACACATTTACCCTTTAGTAAAACCTTCCCTAGCCATTAACACAAGAGTAAACATCACAATGTTTAGACAGTCCTTAATTTGCTTACAAGACACCCGATGTTTGAAAAGGACCTGAAAGCACATCTTAAAAAGTTTCATAATGGAATCGACGAAAGAATGACCCCAATGATCAAAATGCTGATCAGTTGCATTCATGTGATGCTATTTATATCGATGACAGAAGTTCCGGTAGACTAAACAGGTATGCTGCAATAGGCAGCATGCTCACACCAAATGTGGAACAGCTACTACATTTGCAGAGCAGAAAAGCAGATTATAGCCAGTGATTCATTAGGACAATGTTATCCTTAATTCATGTGGTGAATTCGAATAACGGGGAAAGGGCTACACATAAATAATGTTGTAGCTGATTCGATATTGAACTACTTTCAGTCATTGCAGAAGATCAGAACTAAGTCAAAAAGCTAATATCTAAGAGTTGAAAATCTCTGGAAAGATTAGAAAGAGAAGAGGGGCGAGGGGACCAATATGTGTTGGAGCAGATAATTGCAAATGCACTTAACTAGTCAAATTTGAGATGTTATATCTTCTGTACACATCTTTAAGACTAAGAAGTTGATGATAATATCATTTCAGGAAACATTAAGTGATTTACCAACTACTGCATTGAAACAATGGACTAACTGTAACAGGAGAAAGATGTGTCTTAGTGAACCCGTCAAGTGCATTGCTTTGATGCGACAATTTCATCTCTAAGTTACTAAAGAAGCATCAATGCAATTTTACAAGGAAAGGCAGCATGAGAAAGAAGTTTGTACTATCCATAAGAACCACTGTAAAGTTGCACAAGGAAATCTCAGAACCACAAAGGATAACTGTTGAAGAATAAGATGTCAAACAGTGTAAAGAAGAAAGCCCATTAAGATGACTTTTCAAAAGACAATGCACATTACAGTCTGGAAAAGTTTGATAAGGTATATTTAAAGAAGAAATGGAAGATTTAGGTCCATGACGAGGTGGCTTTACAAAGATTATATATGGCAGGTAAGAAGCAGATCATCTTAACCATGAAGGAAAAGAGGAGGATACATTAAAGTACCAATATAAAAGACATTGGCTTGCCACCACCACCTTGCAGACAAGGAATATAAAGATTAAAGAGAAGAAAAAAAAGTTTGGTGTCTGGCGAGTATAATTGGGCACCATTATTAAATAAGAAAATTTTTATTTATAAAGATATCATTACTGAATGATGGCCATGCAGTTGGTCCTAGAAGAAAAAAGCATAGCTTGACACTATTATTCCACACAATTGGAGAAGTTAAAAGACAGAGACAAAAAAGATCCAGCCAACACGAGCAATGAAGTACTTTGTAAACAGGAAAAAAAATGGAAGAAGAGAGTTCCCTTTTTTCCTTAAGCCAAGCTTTACATGGGTGAAATCCTAGAAGTAATCGAACAAGATACTCATCAGAAACTCTACGTCTGAGTTGAAACATTAATCTATCAATGCCAACACAATTATGATGATTTATGCTCTTTTTCTCCAGAAAAGGCAAAAAGTTTGAAACTAAACTAATGGGAAACCCATAGTGGCTGGTGCCTGGTGCCTGGTGCTGACAAACCGAAAGCAAAACCATCCATGTGCTAAAACTTTAAAGGTAAATATATATCTCAAATGCCTATCTCACACTTCTTAGCCATCAACTTCCTTATGTAAGAAAATCCATATCTTAAAACTTACTAGCCATCAACCTCATTATTAGGAAAAGTAAGAGAAACCTTGCTTGATTCTTTCGACAATGAAAGTAGTATACGAAAGACTAACAGCATCCACCAGCATTCTTAAAATCTGACATCCAGAAGAACATAATTCAAGGTAAAGAACCAAACCCAAAAAGGCTAGAACCAGTGATTATCACTGTACAAGCACAAGCCTAGCATTGTTATTGTTGTTATTATTTCCCATACCTCCTCCAAACTCCCCATCATTACCAGTCCCCTCATTGCCCTCATCCCCCTTTGGCACCGTCACGATCAACTCACCGTCGGCAAACACCGCGCTAGCAAGCTCAGGCCTTGTGGAATCCGGCAACCTAAACCTCCACATGTCCAATTCCAAATCATTCAACGAAGAAAACTCTAGGTACCCATTTGGCCTAATCACGATCTTAGTAACCCCAGGGTGGATTTCAATTGTATACGCTCTCATCTCACCAATATTGTCGGTTTCCGCCACGAACCGGAAGCAATCGGAGCTTTCCTCCACCGATACGTCAGCATCTGATCGGAAAGGGAGCTCCAAAACCCGGCTAAAAATGTGGGGTAGCCTCCTTAGCTTTTTGTGTGACCCACCAGCAGATGAATCTCTTTGATTATTGTTGCCAACGTTTCTGTAGTACTGGATTGTGATGTTGTTCCTTTTCTTGGGCGTTGGATGCACCTTCATAGCTCCTCTGTTTCGGCCAAAGATTCGATCTTTCTTCTGGGTTTCGCTAAAGTTTTTATATTTGCTTCGAAATTGGGGAGAGAACAAGCAGCAAACAGAGAATGGGCTAGAATTAATAGGAAAACGAAAGATGCTGAAGTGATAAGATATGGGGGAATTGGGTAATGGGCAGGATTCAATATCTTTAAGGGACTGAGATTGTGTTTGTGGAGAAGAAAAGGGAAAAAGGTGATCTAATCACAAAAGGAATGGAAGTGGTGGAGTTTCTTAGAGACAGAGACAGGGCCAAAGAAGACAATGGCAGAAAGGGCTTGTGTCTCTGTGTGTCTATCTTGGTCTGTGTCTTTTGCTCGTGCATCTGAGTTTTGTGTGTAGGAGAATGCGTGCTTAAAAAGAAGAATATTTTCGGAATGGTAAATACTGTCTGGATTTGCCCATGAATTCTCTGTCTCTTTCCTGTAACCTTTTGGGTTTGGTTCTTTGGGACTGCTTTGTGTGACGAAGAAAGGCATCACTGCAAAAGATGAAATAGACTGGCTTTCGATCATTTGCCCCTCTTCTTTCACGAAATTACAGAGAAAACTCATCCTAGGAAAAACAAGGAGAAAATTACATTTAACACAATTGATTTTAATAATATTATTTTAATTTTACTTGAATATAAAATTTATAATTTTAATTAATTATAATAAAATAGTATTATTTAAATTTATATTTAAATTTGATCCAACCAAAATTTTAAATTGAATTTATATTCATTCGTGTGTTATCGATTTTGATTTGTTTTGAATTCTATTTTATTACTTACCAACTAATAATTTTTAACTTTTTTAAATTAAAAGAATCTAAGATTGTTTTTTTTTCTCTCGTGACAAAGCAACCATTTTTAATAGTCAATTTATTAAAAACAGGATCGAAAGTTAAACTAATAAGACAAAAGATTTAAAGTTTAATAATATTATATTGTTATAAAACTAGTTAAAAAATGAACAACATTTAAAGTTTGAAATGCGATTCAAAGAAATTGTCTTCACCTATCGAAAAAATTTAAATTTTAATTAAAAATAGATTGTTAAATAAAAATAATTGATTTATTAGTTTATAAGAAGTTATTAATTTATGAAAATTAATTAATTAATTAATTAAAATTTTTATAGAGGAATTAATATTTTATTCATTGAGTTGGTTGTTTGATTTCAAAGTTTGCACTCAATGAGACCAAATTGCAATGAGTTTGAAAATAATGAAGATGTGATTTTATTTACTATCACTTAATATTCGTATGATCCAAGAAACAAAAAATGGTAATAATATAGTAAGGTTTTGAATAATCATATGGTGTTTGTTAGTTTAAGAATCAAAAGACCGAAAGCTTGGGTTATGGTCCCAAGTAATGGCAGTAGTTTTAACGTCTTTTTCCTGCTTTCTTGGAGAATTAGGAAACCAAAGATCACACTTTTCAGGCCATAAGTACAATACATTGTTCACTTTTTGTCTCGTAATCAAATTTTAATTACATCTTAGATCATATTAATATAAAAAAAGATAATAAATTTAAAAATATTTTTTTATTTTTAATCTCTGCTCACCCAATTAAATTTTAATTACAGCTTCAGATCATATTAGATACAAAAAGGAATAATTAATTAAAAATTATTATTTTAACTTATATATATTTACAATTTTAATTAAAAATTTAAAGATTATATGATTTTTATTTTTACCAACATACTTTTTGGATCTCTTATAACAAACATATTGATAATTATATTTTTAAAATATGATTACTTATTTAATATTCAAAATTACGTTATGAGATTATATCAAACATTTTAGGGTTAATTATTAAAAAAGCTTAAATTTTTGTTAAAATTTTAAAATTTTAATTATAGTCTGAATTTTAAAAAAGTAAAAATAAATTTTCAATTTTTCAATTTTTTCAATTCTAGCCTAATGTTAGTGTTTTCATTAAGTTTGCTGACGTGATTTGTCATGTGTTTCAGAAACTTTAACTGTTAATTAACATTAGCCAAAATTAACACAATAAATGAAGATTAATGAAAAGACTTCGTTTAATCATATAATTAAAATGACGTTGTTGTTTTAAAATAATATAAATCAGATTACGCAGTCTAGACGACCTTACGCTTTGATTTAGTTTTTTCTTCTTCTTGATTTTCAGTTTGTTCTCCTAATGGTCTCATTCTTTGATTTTCAGATTACGCAACTCTGATGTCCTCGCACATAGGGCATCAAGAGAATGAACTAAAAATGAAGAGTTTATTGGTACAATACGCTGTAATGCGATAGTAGTTTGAGACATCAAAAGAACAAACAAAAGGCTGAATATCGGGAGAACAACAAATAACATCGGATTAGAATTGAAGATAATTGAAAGTTTAAGCATTTCTAGTCACTTTTTGAAATTTAAGCTAGAATTGAAAAAATTGAAAGTTTGGTATTTTATCACAACCTTTTAAAGTTCGGATTATAATTAAAATTTTAACAAAAGTTTGAGCTTTTATTTATAATTAACCCTATTTTTAATTGTAATTTTTAGTTTTATTCTTTGGTTTTAGTTTATGCTTTCAAATAAAATTAAAAACACGTGTGGTTATTAATTAACGTAGTTATATTGTTATTATTAATAATAATCACATATTAAATAAAATTTAAAGATAATTTTTATTAATTAAATTTCCTTTAATATTTATTAATAAATTATCAATAAAATTATTTTATTTTATTAAGGTAAATAATTTTAAAATTAATTTTTATAAATTAATATTTTTAAATATAAGTTAATTATTAAATCAAAATTTTACTTAAAGTTTATATAATTTGAAAATATTTTAAAATTATTTATACTCATTAATAAATATTAATTTAATTTAATTTTAAAATTTAATAAATTAAATAATTCATAATTTTAATTAATTAAGTAAATATTAAATTAAGTTATTCATTATTTTTATTATTAATTAATAGATTAAATAATATATATTAAATCAATAGCAAGTCAAATTATGGAAAAATCAAATTTTCATAAATTTAAAAACTGGAAGAATCTAAAATAAAAAATAGAAATTAAAAGCTCAAATAAATAAATTTGTTTACTAAATTTAGAAACAAAAATAGAAAACTAAAAAAATAAAAACAGAAAACTAAAAAAAGTAAATGAAAACAAGCCTGTTAAGTTTACAAAAGCGCAATTTTCAACAAAAAAACAAAAGTTTACCAAAGTGCATCTAAATGATTGTTATTGTATTAGCACAGCACAGCACAGTGAAACTTAGAATAACCTAAGAGATCAGAAGACATACAAAACAAGTATCAATTCCTACATCTTTCGCTTGAATGATGATAATAAAAGATAGATTTCGAGTTGGCAAAATCAAGAAGAAAAGAAGAAAATCCGTTCCTCTTTTATCGTTCTCAGAATTTGCATGGCCTGTTTCGTTTTGGACCTAAAAAAGTGCTGACTGTTGAGATAAGACAAGCCAAAGTTAAAGTTAATCCCCTTAAACGTGGCATGTGTAAAGAAGAGAGTAATGTAGGAATCCACTTATCTTCTGGGTGTGGGCAGGAAGGAATTCAAGCGTGGCATGTGTAAAGAAGAGAATAATGTAGGAATCTACTTATCTTCTGGGCAGGAAGGAATTCAAGTACAAGTTTACCTTTTACTCAAACCTACCATAGTCATTAACAACAATAGTAAGCATGACAATATTTATGTACAACCCTTTACCAAAAGGGACAATGCTTATTCAGTTGTATTCATTTCTGATGCTAATATGATACAAACCTTGATAATCAGAAGCTCCGGTAGATTAAACACGTATGCTCCGACACGCATTATGCGCACAAGTCAAAAGGCTAATTCCTAACGGGAGTAGAAAATATCTCCAGAAAGAGTAGAAGGAGAAGAGGGGTAAGGGGACGAATACATGTTGAAGCAGCTAATGACATTCTTTATATCAAGTTTGATGATCATGTCATTTCAGAAAACAGAACTACTGCATTGAACGAAAGGACTGGCTGTAACAGGGGGAGATTTGTGTTAGGGAACCCATCAAAAACATTGGTTGATCAACAATTTCAGCTCTAAAGGAGTGGCCAGAGAAGCATCGACACAATGTTCAAGGTAAAGCACTTGAACCAACCTAACACCACGAGAAAGAAGCTTGTAGTGTTGCATAAGACCACCGTAAAGATGGAGAGAAATATTTAAACCACCAAAAGGACAACTCTTGAAGAATCATACGTTAAACAGTGTAAAGAAATAAAGCAGAAGATGCAGATTATGATGATTTTTTCAATAGTAATGTACATTAAAGTGACTGTCCCATGTCTGATATGGTATATTTCAAGATCAAATGGAAGATTTATGTCCACCGCTGAGTCGCTTAAGAAGCATATATTCCTCGTGCGAAGGTGTAAAATAATAAACAACTTTATACTATATTATATTAAAAATCTTTCATTTAAAAAATATTTCATTATATTATATTATGAACCCTTTCATTTTCTCAAACAATAAATTTTTAATATTACGTTTCAATCTATTATAATTCATTTAAAACCTTAAGAATAACCAAATGTAGCCTTCCAGTCAAGAAAGGAAAACCATGCCTAACAATATTATTCCATATACTGGAGAAGTTAAAGAGCAAAAGACAAAAGGATCCAGCAAACACGAGCTATTCAAGGATTTATAAGCCAAAAGGAAAGAGGATAAGAGAGGTTTCCTTTTTCCTTAGGCTTTCAAGCTTTATATGCCTAACAATACTCAATGGGAACTCTTCGATAGAGACGAAATATTAATCTATCCAATGCCAACACAATTACTATGATTTATGCTACTCTTCTCCAGAAAAAGGCACAGAGTTTGAAGCAAACTGATGAGAAAACCATAGTGGCTGGTGCTTACAAACAGAATGCAAAACCATCCATGTGCTAGAACTTTAAAACAAAAAACTTGCTTGATTCATTCAAGAAGATGAAAGCTCGGATACAAAACCTAGTACCTTCCACCAAGAACTTCAAAATCTAACATCCAGAAGAACATAATTCAAGCTAAGAGCCAAAAAGAGAAAAAAAATTGAAGCAGTAATTTATCACTGTACAAGCACAAGTCTCGCATTGTTATTGTTGCTATTATTTCCCATACCTCCTCTAAACTCCCCGTCATTACCAGTCCCCTCATTGCCTTCCTCCCTCTTTGGCACCGTCACGATCAACTCACCGTCAATAAACACCGCGCTAGCAAGCTCCGGCCTTGTGGAATCCGGCAACCTAAACCTCCACATATCCAACTCCAAATCATTCAACGACGAGAATTCGAGGTACCCATTAGGCCTAATCACGATCTTGGTGACCCCAGGGTGGATTTCAATTGTATACGCTCTAAACTCTCCAATATTATCGGTTTCCGCCACGAACCTGAAGCAGTCGGAGCTTTCCTCCACCGAGACGTCAGCATCTGATCGAAAAGGAAGCTCCAAAACCCGGCTAAAGATGTGGGGTAGCCTCCTTAGCTTTTTATGTGACCCAACAGCAGATGGGTCTCTTTGATTATTGTTGCCAACGTTGCTGTAAAACTGGATTGTGATGTTGTTCCTTTTCTTGGGCATAGGATGCACCTTCATGGCTGCTCTGTTTTCGCTAAAGCTTTGATCTTTCATCTGGGTTTCGCTAAAGCTTTGATCTTTGCGTCGAAATTGGTGATTAGTATTGGGGAGAGAACAAGCAGCAAACACAGAATGCGCTAAAATTAATAGGAAAACGAAAGATGCTAAGGAGATAAGGTTTTGGGGAATTGGGTAATGGGTAGGACTCCAAATCTTTGAAGGATTGTGATTGTAGAGATGGAAAGGTAAACAGATGATCATAAAAGCGATGGAAGTGGTGAAGTTTCTGTGGATCGAGAGGAGTAGGAAGGGCCTAGGACAAGGAGGGAAACGACACAAAAAGCTTGTGTCCTTGTGTTGTGTCTCTACCTTGGTCTGTTTTCTGTTTGCGTGTCAGAGATGTGCACGAGAACGAGTCCTTTAAAAGAATACTTCTGGGGAGTGGAAAATATTAAATAATGTTTCGTAAGCAAAGGATTTGCCTGCGAAATTTCTGTATCTTTTCTCTATGCTTTTTTGGGTTTTAGTCTTTGAATCTCTGGCCGTGTGTGGAGGAGCAGTGTAGCCGAAAAAGGTTAAAGAGAACGGCTTTTGATCATTTGCCCCTCATCTTTCACGAAATTACCAGGAAAGTCAAGTAGGGGGAAGAAAAAGAAAAAGATTCAAAAAGCAACAAAAATACCCTGCTTTGTTCTTGACCAACGCATAAGTTCTAATATTTCCATTAAATAAATCGTTCGAATTATATAATAATCCGTAAATTATATATTTTAAATAAATTAGTAATTTAAAATTAAATAATATATTCGATTAATGTATAATAAATTGTAATAAGTTTGAAAATTGTGGACATAAAATATTATGTTAGACTGCATTTATTATCCTAATTTAGCAAGAGAACCTAATTGTTGATTGGAAAATGACAAAAATTTATTAAAAAATTTATCATTTATTCATGAACTTGAATGGTTTAAAAGCTTTTATGGCCAAAAACAAAAACAATTATCTTTCCAATAAGTTATAAACAAAAATAATTATCTTTTTGTATAATAAATTAAGCTTGCATAATTGAATAAAAAATATGTTTTTGTCAATGTTTTAAAACCCAGGCCGTAAGTTAAACCGGTAAGAAAAGAGGTTTAATGTTTAAAAGGTTTTAAAAATTTTAAAATAAAAAAATTTAAAATGTGATTAAAAAAATTGTTCTCGATGATAGAAGAATTTAAAGTTTAATTTAAAAAAAATTGTTAAATAAAAATTAATTGATTTATTTTAATTTATAAGAACTTATTATTTTACAAAAATTAACCGATTAATTAATAAACTTCAATTTTAATAAAAAGAATTGTTAAAATAATTTAAACCAAAAAGTTGAAAACCAAACTATAGAGCAGTTTAAAATTTTTACAGGAAATCAAATTAAATTGGTTTTATTTTTTAATCATTAGTTTGTGTTGCCATTGGTATAGCGCGCAATTTTTAGACTTGAATTTTTTTTAATTTTTTTTTGGAAATATCAAAATATTTTATAAATTTGATTTTGGTTCTTCATAATTAACAAATCAATTACTAAAAAATCTTATTTATTAAAATTTTCAATTTTATTTTTTGAGTTTTTTTTAAATTGACTCATTATTATAATATTTATTCAATTGTAATTAGACAGTACTTAACTTAATTATTAAATTCAAAAGGAATTTTATATGATTTAGTAGTTACTTATTGGTTTTTTATAGTTGAAATAAGAGTTGTTAAAATATCAAATTCAAATATAAGTAGGAAAAATCATTTAAAAAATATTACTCTCCTTGTCAAATTAATATCATGACTCTCTAGTGTTTTTTTAATCACTCCCTGATGAATTAAGTGAAGTCAGCACAAATAATTCAAGTAATATTATAAAGAAAGGCAAATTATATGAGTTTTTACCGTGCATGCGAAGCAGAGAGCATAACATGCATACGTAGAGTGACAGACGACGAAGGAAGGTTCCTCGATCCTTCGCAGTAAGGAGGAATTTCGGTGTTAGTTGAGAATGGAAAAGACACCTGACTCTAGTTTTGTCTTCATCAATCCAGAAACGCGTTCAGTTCAGTTATGGTCTGGTCGTCTCAAATACTGTAATGGTCGTAGTTTCAACTTCTTTCCCTTCTTTCTCGTACCAGAAATCGCGTTTTCTGGCCACAGGAACAGGAGTCTGTTGCCCTTTTGTCTGATAAGATTGTCCGCTCACACTTTCAGGCTACACGAAGTGTACAATCGTGTCGTATAAGATTGCTCACGGCCAAAGTCATGTAAAGACCTGACTTAGCTTTTGGCTTTGTTGTATTAGACAAATCTCTCAGGGAAATGTTATGGAAATTACAAGCCTTTCATGTTCCACGTTTGTTCTGATATGCTAAAAACGTCTGTTTTTTAACGTTCTTCTTGTGTTTCTTGTCTGAAAGATCCGTTTTCCGGGAGTTGTGGGAAAGTGACACAATGATTAAATTAGTCATCCATGAACTTTTTCCATCGATCTGAGACAAAATGGTGCATCTTCATCTTGTATAATAAACAGGGACGAGTTTGTTTACATTTGTCAAACTGTTCAGTGCGACCAGACCACCTTAATGGTTCTTTTCTTAGAACAATGTATGATAATGTCAGGCAACGAAAATGCCATTTGCATCAGTTCAACCACTAATGTCTATCAGGGAGCATAATATCCCTGACAATCTGTTTTATGTTGCAGTGACCGAAGTTGAACAGTAAGTTACTACAAATTCAACTTTTCCTGCTTAGTTTGGAGGCATTCATCGAGTAAGATACAGGAATAATGCCCAGATAATGTACTGCAAAGTTCAACATTCACTGGCACAACAAAAACAGTTAATAACGGAGACTTTGGCCTACCATGACATCTGGAGTATTTCTCTTCCTTTTTTCCCCTCATAGAATCATCAGCTTTTAAAGATAATGAGCTTGGCCATTAATCCTAGTCTAAGAATCTTCATGACGGTGTGTTCGACGTCTCCGCTGAGATCTTCTGCGGTTACTAGTTGATGCTCTGGATGATGAGCTTGAGGTACTGTAATGATGGATCTCCTCCAATGGTGCTGTATAACCAAAAATGCTATCTAAAGGGTCTTCCATCGCATCAGCAACCGGGTTCATCTAACACATTAGCATGAATTAGATAATTTCAAATACAAATCTGAGCAATCAAATCCGATTGTTGGTACTAAATTTGGCATTTTAATTTTAGTGAAGTATGGTAAGACATGTGTCGTCTCCCCTTTACAACATCCCAAAGCTCATCACCTAGCTCCCATTTTCAGACGGATTAAGTGATGAATAGTCATGAAATACAGACAAAACAGACAGGCAAGCAACAGGGATCTGGATTGTTCTCAATAGATGCCCATTTAGGTGTGTTGTTCCTGAAACGAGTTAAAGCTCAAGCTCTTTAATTATCAAGTAATATTTAGATGTAAAGCACAATTGTGGAGCTTGTAGTTTTTCACCTGTTATCCATTTTATTTCATATTGGTGAGAGGAAGTCCCCATTAAGCAAACTCTTAACAAATATATCACTCAATCATATTCTGTAATCTTTCATGGAACTGTCGCTTAACAGCTTCTTGCTGTTGATAGTAGCTTCTCTTATAGATCTCTAATTGCGTAGAATGTTCCTCCAACATTAGCTCATTACGATGGACAATTCAAATTCATGACAAGCAACTTGAACAACATAAGTTATTACAAATCTCTACATTATAATTATATGCAAGGGATACCAGATTATTCTATAGAACACCACTTCCAGCAAGCATGAAGGGGCCACAGGTGAGCAGAATTCCTTCAATAATAGTAGAGGCAGTAGAAAATCATAAGATGAATTTAGAATCTAACCTGCATGATGTGAAACCATCAAATGCAATACTTTTTTGAACTTGTGCTAGGAGAAATATCCAAGTTTTCTTTAGCTATTAGTTTAAAGTTAGTGTTGCTAATGCTATGAATTTCTGAGCTATGTTTGAGTAGGTAGTTATAATATAATTTCAATTAATTTTCCAATTAGAATTTCTTGAACCTACAAGCAGTCAGGGGGGCATCTAGACGCTGCTTTACGAGACAATAAAGACAGAGTCCTGTTCAGTACACAATCAGAGCCAAGATTGCCTTTGAATTCTTGTTCATCCTTTGTCAAATTGTAAATCTTTCTTTCTATTTATCCTCGTGAAGAGTGTTGTAGAGGTTTATAACACATTCCATACAACCAGTTTCATGCACTTTTTTCATCCAATCAGGGAACAAAATAATCAGAAAAATAAGTCTCATCAAGGGTGTAAAACTTGTCTGTTTCACTATATCAATTTCCACATTCAACAACTATACCGTCTATACATGTGAAAAAAAAAAGCGAGCATGTAGGATACTTAAGCATATAAAGGCATCAAAATAAACCCCATGAAACCATATACCAACCAAATAATCCAACGTCTGTGTCGTAAGCATATATTTTTCTTCATTCTCTCAAGCTAATTGCCAAGATAAGTTACTATTTGTACAATGGCAAGAGAATTTTTTCATAGTACTTACAGGAATTTGTCCAGCCCTTTTGACATGTGAATCTCTGGGTGAGTCTGAGCTGCTTGCAGAATTGCTTTCATTTTTAGTTTGGCCATGATCAACATTATCACCAAAGAAATTTCGGTACCGCCACCTCAATATTGGTTTATCAGAGTTTGAGTCATCAAAAACTTTTTCTGAGTAGAAGTGTCTATGCATATATTGCATTATTGAAGGGTTATCTCTATACTGCCTTGATATTCTGTCAGAAAAAGACTACGTCAATAAGCTGGAGTTCCTTGCACTGAGAACAAAACTAACAGTAGTATAACAAATGCGAGGATTTCAGATGGCTGACAAGACAAAAAAGAGAAGACGTTTTTATTTTTGTTCAAATAAGAGGGGTGATGGGTAAGTAAAAGCTCTACATATTCCTCATATCTTGACAGCAACCAGAAACATAACCACTCTAAATGATAATTACACTGAAATTGGGTTCTTTTTACAGTTGTTAGTACAGTAAACAGTCATAAGGATTTATTTTTCAAAAAAAAAGTCATAAGGATTTGTTAAAATGATCAAAACCCTAAGACCTATTGGAGAGAAGACAAGGTAAACCTGAAACATCGGGTCCAAATGTGAATGATAAACTTTTGCCTAGAGGATGCCACACTGGCCACAAAGCAGTATACACTAAGTTCAACTGAGTCTAGTTAAGCCATTTAATAACACGACTCATTTTATCGTCTCAAACCCAGATTTGAGGAGTTTCATGCCATCAAATAACAATATCATATCTTCCTTAGTAGCTTCAAATTTCTAAAAGGCTACAAACTCTATTATAAAAAATAGTGCCTAAAGAGGCTGAGGGAATAGTCTAGTGTTTAGCATCTCTCAGCGAGATCTTAGATTAAAATCCTCATTTGGGGTGGGAATGGGTTCAGGCATTAAGGCAGTACTGGACGAGTACTGCCTAGTGTTAATTCAAAAATTGGTCATTGTGTCCCTTTAGACCAAAAAATGAAAAAAGGTACCTACGTGGTTCAGATGTTTGGAAAACCAGCTCGTCAACATATACATTTCAAGAAAAAAAATCTGTTTTATCATATGGAACTATTGAAAAGAAGCAAATATGCATAAAGTCCTACATGTTGGCTAATTCCCTCTGCAGCCGAGTTCCATCCAGAGCAAGAATATGATCAACGCATGAATCCAGGGACCTACCAAAGTTCCAAAACCCAAGAAAAGCGGCAGCTCCTAAAAGGCCAAAAGTCCAATAAAGAAAAGAGGGTAAATCACGCAGCAACACAAACGAGAGCATTCCATAAATTACTAGTATTTTGCATTAAAATCAATCCAAGCTGAGGTATGTGAGGACCAGAGAAAAAGAAAGTTTATGTAACCTCCTGCAAAGTTGACCCGAGCAAACTTGCTCAGTTTTGATGTGGCTGCCAAAAGGCCAGAATTGATCAGAAACATTAAAATAATTGTTCACAAATATTTGATAAAAGACACGCATCTGCTACATTGATGGATTTGCAATTACCAACTGAAAACAAGTTGAATGAAAAGAAGACAAATATTACAGATGGAGCGACAGAACAACCACTGAAGGGGTCCGTGCCCAGAACTACCTTACCATACACCTATAAGCGGCTGCAACAGTAACGTTAACATACACAATTACACTCCTATATATTACCATTTCTTGAGAGAATTTTAACAAAAATGCTTTCCATACCAAGCATAATAAATATCTAGCTACTACAGTTACGAATAACCGTCAGCAAAGTAGAAGTATTATTCTCCAGGTTATGACGATATCAATGTTATTCATCCAAGGGCAACAATTGAAGGCAGAAACTCCCAGATTTTGAAATAAAAATGTCATCATGAACTGAAGACTATATGCAACTTTAACAAGTCTACAAATTTACATGCATGTATAAAAATCACGTAGATCATATGTTGGTTTGTCTAAGATCAAACTCAACAAATACAAAATGTAAAAGCTGGCAGTCTGTACAGCAACACACGTTTGATAATTACGGAGTTGACTTACATTGAACTACTGCACCAAAAAAAGCAGTAACGTTTAACATTTCAGATTCTTAGAATAGTAACCTTTTGGAGTGAAATGAAACACTGCTTTCAACGTCCCTCTAATGGGGAAAAAAAGCACACAATAAGCCATTGCCTCAACCAAGAAACCAACCCAAGACTGAAATTCATACCGTGTATTCCTGGATGACAGCCACTACATAAAAAACCAGTATATATATACAATGAAACTAGACTTGGAGGTTATAAGATACCTGAAACAAAGCAATATTCCAGGTATATGTTAAGACTCTACTTAGTTTCTCGTATTTTAAGGTGCATAACCTGACCTCAAACAAGAATCTAAGCAAAGATGGACAAACTCTTGCCATTACCACATTAAAGGGATAGAATGACCAAAGCAACCTCATAATGTAGGGGCAAACATTCAGAATTCAGTCAATGTAAATTCTATATAGAGGCCCAACCAACCAATAGCCATTAGCCAGAACCCACTGGTTCCTCGTTTTTGATTCAGAAATCAAATATAAAGTTCTTGCTATTATAAAGTTTTGTATTTGAGATACTCTGATAACTCATTCCGAGCATTACCTAATCATAGACAGGAATGAAGAAACATACCTGCCCATGCAATAGCACCACCAACAAGAGAACCAACCGTAAATTCTCTAACAGCCTTAGACTTGCAGGTCAGAAGTATATCTGCTTCTTGAGGAGTCAATTTCTCCTAGGAATTAACCAATAAGCCTTTCAGGCTAAGATAAGTGTCCTTCAGGCTACAAACACAGCAGTTTGCAACATCTATTTGAAAGCACTAAAAATGGCAGCTCTAGCTTTCAGCAATATACGTCTTAGGCAACTTCCTCAAACCTTAAAGATTTTTCCTGTTAAAACCGTCTTTTGAAAAAGCAACTCAGAAAATCTAATCATTGCCACCTAGAACATGGTGCTGATCCCATCAGAAACTCGAAAAAGTAGAAATTTTGGAACCCTAAATCATTGCCACCTCAGAAATTCTAGTGTTCATTACTATTTTAACGACAAAAAAAGAAGACCCCGATGCTCTACCAAAGTCTAAAAGCCAAAAGAGAATGCTAGAAAGTACCTTTTGGGAAGTGAGATTTTGTTCAAGCACGAATAGAACTTCCCCCATTTTATCCAGGAATGCTTAATTTGATCTCCAATCCTTGAAGACGTAATCTGTGATCGCTGGTTAGCCTGGCAGAAGATATCTGAGAACTGGACACCACCGAAAGATATCAGCAGTTACAGGCCGAGGTTCCAATTTAGGCCCAATTGTACGACCATGTGAACCCAAAGTTTGCTACTTTTCGCCTCCACCCTCAAAAGTCAAAATACCCGAAACCTCGGTAAAACCCCGCGAAAATGGCTACTCAAAGCTCGCCCATATTGTCCCTACCTATCAACTCCACCAACAGTACTAAGTGTACTACTCTTCTCTGATCTCTCCCTTCCTCCTCCACAGCCTCTCTGTTTCACCTGAAACAAATCCACGCTCAAATCCTTCGTTCTAATTTCCCTCATTTACTCCTCCTCAAACTAATTATCTCTTCTACATTCTCTTCCTCATTTTCGCTTCCTAGCCTTGAATATGCTCTGGCAGTCTTCGCCCATCTACCCCAAGTCCCCGATCCTTCTCTTTCAAACATGCTCTTGCGATCGCTATCTCGCAGCTCGGAGCCGAAAACCACCCTTTTGGTGTATGAGAAGATAAGGCAGAGGAGGGGATTGGGTGGTTTGGACAGGTTTAGCTTCCCTCCGCTACTAAAGGCGGTTGCAAGGACTTGTGAGTTGAATGAGGGTATAGAAATTCATGGGATTGATGTCAAGTTGGGGTATGATGACGACCCTTTTGTGCAGACTGGTTTGGTGAGAATGTATGTAGTGTGTGGGAGGATCTCGGATTCAAGATTGATTTTTGATATAATGTCTCACAGAGATATTGTCACCTGGAGTATTTTGATGAATGGTAATGTATAGGCAAATTTTGATCCATGAAGCTTCTTTCTTTAATGTTCATTCTTCAATGGACTGATTGTGATTTCGACGGCATTGCATAAGATTATTTAGAATCTCATTCTGGTGTCCAATGAAGATTTGAGTCTGTTTTCACTTTTAAAGTGGTGGTTTTGATTCAAGTGTTTGGTTGGATATTTGTTTACAAACAGTTACTTCAAGAGTGACCTTTTAGTTGAAACCCTGCAGCTTTATGAGGGGATAATAACCGATGATTTGCAGCCAGATGAGATGGTTCTCTCCACTGTCATATCTGCGTGTGCTCGAGCTAGAAACTTGAGCTATGGAAAAGCTGTTCGTGATTCTATTGCTGAACAAAATGTCAACTTGACTCTCATTTACAGAGTGCACTTATCACTATGTATATAGGTTGTGGTTGCATGGACATTGCTAAAAAATTGTTCATGGAGATACCATCAAGAAACTTATTTGTCTCAACTGCCATGATTACTGGATACTCAAAGGTTGGACCGGTTGAAGATGCTCGTTGGATTTTTAATCAAATTGATGAAAAGGATTTGTTTTGTTGAAGCGCGATGATTTCAGGCTATGCTGAGAGTGATCAGCCCCAAGAAGCTCTTAAATTATTTAATGAAATGCAAGTCCGGGGATTCAAACCTGACCAAGTTACCGTGCTAAGTGTGATCTCAGCCTGCGCTCATCTGGGTCTACGGGATCAGGCCAGGTATATTTATACGTATGTTAAGAAGAATGGATTTGAAGGAGCTTTGCCTGTAAATAATGCTCTAATTGATATGTATGCCAAATGTGGGAGTTTGGAAGAAGCAAGAGCAATTTTTAAGAAGATGCCACAAAAAAATGTGGTATCTTGGACTAGTATGATTAATGCTTTTTCCATCCATGGAGATGTAAGTAGTGCTTTAAGCTTCTTCCATGAAATGAAATCCAAAGAGATTGAGCCCAATGGGGTGACCTTTGCGGGTGTGCTTTATGCTTGTAGTCATGCAGGACTTGTTGAGGAGGGCCAGACGATCTTTTCATCAATGATGAATGAGTACAAAATTACTCCTAAACATGAGCATTATGAGTGCATGGTACATTTATTCGGCCGTGCCAGTCTCTTGAGAGAAGCTATCCATCTTGTGGAGACAATGCCACTAGCCCCCAACGTTGCAATCTGGGAATATCTAAGTGCTGCTTGTCGTGCTCATGGAGAGACTGAAGTAGGAGAATAGGCTGCAAAACAGGTTCTCAAGCTCGAGCCTGACCATGATGGAGCCCTTACGCTATTATCCAACATTTATGCCAAAGAGAAAAGGTGGGAAGATGTAGGGCAGATAAGGAGCGTCATACAACAGAGATGCATACTTAACGGAAGGGATTGTAGTCGTATTGGGAAGCTAAAGTTGGTTGGTTATGCTCCTAATATCAATAGCCTTATGTTCAATTCAGGAGGAGGAAAAGAGGAGTTGCACAGTGAGAAGTTGGATTTCTGCTATGGGCTGATATATTCAAGAAAAGAGTCTTGCATCCGCCTCATTAAGAATCGCAGGGTATGTGAAAATTGCCATTCATTTATGAAGTTGGCTTCAAAGGTTTATGCAAGGGAGATTATTGTTAGATATAGGAATCGATTTCACTATTACAGAGATGGTGTGTGTTCTTGCGATGAATTCTGGTAAGTTTTGTTCCCACTTTTCTGATTCATTAAGAGTCAGGCCCTGAAAGAGAATGTGCAGACATGAAAGTTTCAAGTTTTTCTTTCATGTGGCTTACGACAATCTCAAACGGTGAACAAGAAAGCTTAGCAGATACTCCCTAATATATGGTTTCATGAAATCATAATTGTATATTTTAAATGATTAAAAAGTTAAACCGATTTAACCGTTTCAATTGTGAAAATGTTGAACTAACTTTTCGGTTCAACTTTTAATTTTCTGATTTGATTTATTGTAATAATTTTTATTGTTAAAAATTACTTAATTTATTAATTAATCGATAAATTTTGCAAATTAATTATTTTTATAAATCAAAATAAATCAACTAATTTTTATTTAATAATTTTTTAATTAAATTTTAAATTTTTCGATAAGTAAAGACAATTTCTTCTAATCATATTTGAAAATTTTTAATTTTATTCAATTTTTAACCGATTTTATGATTGAATCTTTTAAACTTTAAACTTTTTATCTTATCAGTTTAACTTTTGATATGATTTTTAAACATTGATATTTTTAAAAAAGGCTGTTAAATTAAGTTTTGACGTCCCATTTGACCAAAAAAAAGAACGAATGAAACTTGCAAGATTTTTAAGAATTTTTTCGATTTCTTCCAGAAATAGATGATTATTCATTTCTTTCTCACCTTCTGTGAATAGCTAGGATATTCAGGAATATCCAAAACGCATTTAGAAAATCGATCTGATTCTATCTCTATTCATGAGAGAAATATAGTAGATAAAAGCATTAAGTAATTCTAAGAAAATGAAAAGGTTAGATAGATAAAGCAACAATTTCATAATGATAAATATATTAATGTATTTGAGCTATTGTTTACTTTTTTTAGTTACTAAGTTAATAATATTTTAAAGTATACAGATAAATTGATATTAGTTTTCTCTTTTTGTTATGAATTTCTAATCCCTAATTATGAGAGTCTAGGAGATTAAAATGGTACCCTATAACTTTTCTTTTTATTTATTAAATTAATAATATTTGTTAATTTAGTCTTTGTTTACTTTTCTTTTATTCATTAAGTTAATAATATTTTAATCTTTATCTAAGGTTATAAATTATTAAGCTTCCCTATTAAAGTTTAATGTTATTAAATTGATTTTCAAATTCTATGATATGTATTTTATAGATACTAACACACCATATTTAATAGAAAATGATATAAAAATATAAAAATATAAAGATAAATAAAATAATTTTTAATAATAATAATCTAAACCATAATCAAATCCGACTTACTTACGAGACCAGATCTTCTATTCTCGTAAACCAGTTTTTAGTTTTTACCTTGTTTCATTAAATCTCAGCTATATATTTATATAGGATCTATACAAATTTATAAATAAAATTAACTTACACAAGATTCCAACATCTTTATGATACAGAAGATTTGGTGTGCTTACTTACCTTTATAATTGTAGTCTACTTTTACTCCTAACATGCATTCTCCAGAGTCCAAACTCTTCACCTCCAAGAGCTCTCGAAGCTATTTGTAGAGTTCTAATGGTTCACATGCATTCATAGTACAAACAATTACAAAAATGGATTTAAAAGTCCAGATCTCTCTGGAGTTTGCATTGACTTTTTTTTTTATAAAATAATTCCTACAACTTTCATGTCCCTATAAAGAATCTCATAATGATCACTATCTTCACCCAGAATTAAGTATTCTTATTCCCCCATAGGCAGGCATCTTAGCATTAATTAATGGTTGAAAAACTACCAACCAGATTCCTTCCTCCTAAGGTAAACGACACTCCCTTTTCCGACTGTCCATGAAGAGACTCTTCGGAATCCGATTCTGAACGGCGGATGGAAACTAGATTTCACTTTTTCAATTCTGCCAACAGTTCTGCACTTCTGCTCATAAAAACTGTACTGATATAAGTTTATTCAGAGGCTTAGTATTAAAAATAGAGTGCAAATATCTAACTCGAGATTACGCTGCTAATCCGAAAGCTACGTATGGTCCACAAAGCCATTGATGCAGGTCAATGCATAGCCATTAAGCCTGCCTATGTTTAGCATAAATGTCCTAGTTGCCCTAACATGGAAGTGAAGGGCTAACTAAGGGAGGAAAGATGAACCCTACCTTTCCTTTTATCTTACATGCAAGCAAGATAGGTGATTAGGACTATTTTTCTTTTCATATGGTGAAATTTGTATAAAATAATTTCTGAATAAATATTAATTAAATTATTAAATTAATAATTTAGAGTCATATGATAAAATCTATTTAAATAACATTTACAAATTATTGTTAATTTTTTGTATTCATTCGTCCTTTTTTTTAAATTGAGATGATTTATAATCTTCTTATTAAAATTTTAATTTAAGACTAACATTATTACTCGAATCATCCCTTAAGTGTATGATTAAGACTTTATTGAACCATACAAACTACATAACTAATTTCTAATTAAGTTATGTGGTTAGTCATGGTATTCCAATCTCCCAAGGAAATCTTGTACAGTTGGGCATTTCAAGATTTTCTCCAACATCAATTTGCAAGTTTAGGACCATGTCAAGTCAAAACTTTCGTGTGAAGGGGCTTTCAATACTATTGGTAAGTTTTATGATTGATGCAATGACAACAACAATTCAGCGAAATTTCCGCAAATAATTGTAAGTAAAGTCATATTATAGTATTATAATTTATTAAAAATATGTCCCGAAATAGAAAATTTAACATACTAAAATATTAAAATATGGATAAAAAATTTCTTATAACGAGGTCATTCTCTTTTTTAAGTATTTTAAATATTTTTTATAAATATATAGCATTTACCTCCTAGTTATTTAATTAAAACAGTTTCTTACTCAGCTTAATAACGTTATTGACATGATTGATTTAATTACTATTGTATTTGTCTTTTTTAAGTTTATATATTTATTTAATTATTTTATCTACTATTGTTAATCTTTATTATGTTATATATATGTAGTATTATGTTTTGCATAATTGTGTATTTTTACTTACACGTATTTATTTATATTTTATATTTTATGTGGGTTTATTGAAAACAATCTTTCTGTTATATAAGAATAAGGTTGCATATTACTTGATCTTTTTAGACCCATATTTTAGAATAAATTAATTAAGATGAGGCATCTTATGTCATTTATAGGGACCATCAGCATATAAAATATATATAAACAAACATTTTTCAACCACTAATTACAGTGGAAGAAGCTAACTTTAGCTTTAAAATAATTGGAATTTTGGCATAATTATGCTAAATTAATACATGTTTGGGTAGTGGGAAGATGATCCTTGTTACTTATCTGTTTTTACTGTGGAAAAAGGTTGATTTGTTCATGATGCATTATTGGCTTTTCCCAAAAGGCAACAGAGCCAGGTAGGGAAAATATCTTTGAGGCACTACTAACGGTCACAATTTCAAAGAATATCACTTGGTTGTCTTTAATTTTAATGAATATGTTAATATGTTACGTACATATTATTTCTTAAAGCTGACATTAATATATACTATAATTTGTAAACTTTCATGTCGGCCTTAAATTAAAGGACTTCTGTATTTAGATTTGACAACACTTTATAACTTCTGATTTTTTTATAATGTTGATTAAAAACAAATTTGGTTTTTAATATTGAAAACCAGATACATATCCCAGAAATATCTGCCTTTCCAGTGGGAAACAGTTTTCAGAAATTTCAGAACAGAAGTGAGAAAGACAAGAGACGAATCAAATGTTCATTTTCTGCTTTCCATTTTCATCAAAAAGTCAATATCTGGAGTGCAGATAATTTCCAGGAGAAACATGAGAAGCATTGACCTCAAGAAAGGAACTCGTCTTTCCTGTAATAAAGTCTTGAAATCCTACGAAAATGGAGAAGGAAACTAAGGGTCCAACCTGAAACTGCTTGTCTTATGAAGTTATTGGAAAATTTTTCGATCAGATGTTGTCTTTTTAGTCAGGAGAATAGGGAATAAAAGCTTACGAAGTACTGGTCCATTTCGAGAGAAAACGGGATGAAAGAAAAGAAGAAGCTTGTTCCGAAATGGCATATTGCATCTCCTGTACAACAAGCTAGAGAATTAGTTGACAAGAAGCTAAGGAGTCAATTATATTATTCCAGGGGAAAGAACCCTCGTTTTTTCATGAGCAGATTAGATTAGTACAATTTGGTGCCGGCAGATCTCGAATACTTCTTCGATGAAGATGGTGAAGATGCCAAATCTCCGGAGCGTCTTCTAAGCATCTGCCTCATACCATTGGCAACCCCAACTGCAGGATTTGAATTGAATTTACCACAAAACGACATGTGAGCTCTCACTGCTTCTTCAACTCCATACTGCTTGTTACCTCTGCTAACTTCATCCCTGACAGCTTCTGAGCACAACCCGCATAGCCATTTCCCTTCAAATTTGGCCTTCACTTCACTTATATAACACTGAGTGCAATCCTCTTTCAATCCACAACAATCGCACTTGACTGATTCAATCTCCATGACTTTTGCTCGATCCTAGCTATTTTCCTGGGTTGATATAAGGAGACTTTGACAGTAACTAGACGTGCAAAAACATGGGGTTTTATGGTAGCTGGATATGATTGCAAATTATAGATGACAAAGTGGGATTGTGTTCCTTTTTTTGTAAGAATACTTGGGGGTCTAGTTTTCTGAGTTGCTTTTGTTGGTAAAAGAGGCAAGTATGTCTACGATGTTGTAAGAAAGCTTTTATTGTTGGTCTGAGAAGAAGAGGGAGGGAGCTAAAGAGTAGGGAAAGCTGCCATAATTTCCTCCATGTTATGAGGGACATGGAGCTGTGGGAAATGAGACAAAGGTTGTCGAAGAGGGACCTAACATTTGGCCCTTTCTACCATTTTTATAACTTCGGATTTTGTTTCTTTCTCCCTTTTTTTATTAGTTGGGTGCTACCTATTTTTTAAATTAATAAAGATGTTAATTAATTTTACAATTGTATCGTTGTAATCAATATAAAACTTATTTAAGTTTGTAAATTTAGATTGTGTTTTTATTTTTGGTCAATTATTTTTTAAATATAAATATGATTAAAACATAACTTATTTCGTATCAATTGAATTCAAAATTAATACATAAAATTTAAATAATTTGAATTTAAGTTTAATCAAGTAGATTTAATATGACTTCATTAATTTAAGAAAGATAATTATGTATGACAAAAATTATTCAGCATAATCCAACTCAAAGTTAATTAGCCCAATCTAAGTTGATTGAACTTTGAGTTAATTTACGGGCCCACACGAAAAGAAAGGTTAGACCACATATAAGTTTAAGTGAGGTTCCATCCTAAAATCAATTAGTGAAAGGTGGGGATAACCTACTAGGTTTATATGTTAGTCTTCTTTCCTCTCTTTCTTCAATGTGAAACAAACTCTCACTTTATATTTCAACATTTTTTAATTAGCCTTAATTAAATTTTAGGTCGTCCAAACCTGATCAAGTTTTGGCTCTCATTTTTAAATAAAAAGATATCATTTTAAAATTTTAAAAATATATATTTAATCAGATTCAATTAAAATTTTAGATCATCCAAGTTTAATCAAGCTCAGACTCAAACTCAAGCCTAAAATTTTAAACCCAATTGAACTTCGAGTCGAACGTAATCCCAAACACAAATTTTGGAGTTGAACTTAAGGCCCACATGCTACCAAGCCTAAAGACAACATGGTTTTGCCTAATAACAGAAAAATTAATTAATTAAACAACATTATTTTATCAAAAATTTAGTTGATTTTCATATTATTTTTAGATAAGAATATAAATTATGTTCGAAACCCGACCCAATATCAAAATTAATTAATTATCATCTTTAGCATTAAAAATTTAAAGTTAATATAGCGTTTAGACTAATTTCTTGGTTTTAAATTATTTTCTTTCCAAAAAAAAAACCATTTTCGTCGTATTGTTTGTGAGTTCTCACCCAAATTATTCTGCTCTCTCGTTGATTGACAGTTACTTTCGGTTGGTACTGTTGAATGGCTTCACTTGGCATGTCTGTTCTTGGAACTTTTTGCTTCTTTCTCTTTTTTATTTTTTTTTAATTTGTGTTAGGCTCTCAGTCTAACTCTATCTACGGCTGAGTTTTGGTCTTCGTCTTGTCGTTTTCTTACAATTTATTGTGCTTTCGTTTGGTTGTTCAGATTCCATGAATGTGTTGACCGCTTGACTTTGGATTGGATCAAAACTCACAATACTCTTTCTTTGTTGACCAACTTGCCATTGTTGGTTCAACCGAACACCCAAACCCAATTATTGATCCGACCAAGCTAATTGGTAAATAGATATAATTTTAATAATTTAATTTTTGGTAAAAAGACGCATATTTTTGTTTAAATTTTTATTAAAAAATCAAGCTGAGTTCTTAACTTTTTTAAGTTTATATATTAATTTTTATGATACCTATTTTAATACAATTTAATAATGAGATTATAAATAATTTTTATTAAGTATTTGTTGTTGCTAGCGTTATATTTTTATATGTATTTACTTATAATATAAAAATAGAAGTCTTATTATAATAAGTGTATGGCTAAATTTTAATATATCACAAAGAATTAATTTGTAAGTATTTAACGACAATAATATGTAATACATTAATATTTAAAAAGTAAAATAATACTCCATCTTATTCAAAATAAGTGTCGTTTTAGAGGAATGCATACTTATTAAGAAAGTAATAAAATGTCTGATATACTCTTATTAATTATATATTAAAATACATTGAAAATATAATCTGTATAATTAAGATGTGAGAGAAATTAAAGGATAATTTTGGATGTATAAAAAGTTACAAACGACACTTATTTTGAATAATTAAAATATTTCTAAAACGATACTTATTTTGAATAGGAGGGAGTAAGAACTTATTTACAATTTTTACCTTTACTTTTTTTAACTAATATCGTAAAAATATGATAATTATATCAAAATCTTAAAATAAATTCTTGAACTTCAATACTATGTATGCGGTGACTTTTTGTTACAATAGTTGAAAAAAAACTTAGTACAATTTTGTAGTTTGTCTGAAAGGAGACACAACCTCAACCGTTCATGTAAATCGTGTCCTAATTGTTTAGCTTTTTGTTTTTCTGTTCATATTGGCACTTTCCAATAATTGTCTTTTTTAATCCTCGAAATATTTTAGAAAAATCTCAATTATAAAATTATAAGATATTTTAGGAGGATTTTAATTATAAGAAGACATATTTAAGTAATTCATTCTCAAACTAATCTTCGTTCATATTAAATCAACTCATAAGAGATAAAGCGTTTGTCAAACAAATTTTTTCATTTTAAAACTCAAACTTAAGACTTCTAATTAAGGAATGAAAGTGCTAAACACTCAGCGCAACTTGTTTAGTTCTTTCCAATAATTGTTAACAACTTTTTCTGGGCTTTTGAGATGCTTTAATTATTTGCTTTGAACAGACATAATTTAAATGACGTAAGAAAGTTTCTGTGATTATGAATGTAGTCAACATTTTCATGCGTGCTTATTGGTTCTACTGATAATAACAGCTTCTCTCTTTTTATTTTTTCGTTTCAGATTTTTGTTTCAGTCAATTATTGCACACACAAAAAACACATATGTAGATATGCGAGTCTTATGTTATTTTCGATCATGTTCATGCTAGGCGTTTTTTCAGGTTGAAGCAACTTAACAATGATTTCGGGGTAGTGGAGGGCAGAGGGCCTCTCATAATCATTTCTCATCTTTCGTGTCTAAGCGTGACGTTGTACTGACCTTGTGTCTTACCATGATTGAAGGGTTGAAGCATATTGTTCTGGTCAGCACGTCAAATCTTCTCTTGATCTAACTCTCGCTCACTCTTATTCATATATTTATATGGTAGTAACTGAAACAAAATGTTTAATGTAAAATTTAATAAAATATTATAATCAGAACAAAAATATGATCCTTCTAGTAAGGTGTTTCAATCCTATTATTTTTAATTTGGTTCATATATTTGTATAAATCTTACGTAAATATGTAGATAAAATTTAATAAAATAAAGTTATAATTAGTTAACTAAAATAGAGTATCTAATTTTATAATTAAAAAGGGAAATGAAATCACTATTGATGTTACTAATTAATTATAATAAAATATATTAGAATGTAGAATTTAGTTGCATGGTAAAACATATTATATTTACTATAATATGTAAAATAGGCTTTAATATTTTAAAATGTTAAAATTAAAATTTAACATTTTAAAAATATTCAAAACAGATTATAAGTAGATAGATAATTTTGACAGAACTAATTTTTGATTAGTTAAATGTTACATTAATACTAACATAATATTATATTTAAAAATCAAAATGCCTTATTATCACATGATAATAGAAACTTGTTATTTAAAATGTATAATAATAGGTTCCATTGTCATATAACAAAAAAGACATTATCGAAAATGTGTAATAGTGAGGCTCATTGTTACGTGACAATGAGACCTAATTTTTGATTAATTACAAAAAGTTAATTATGTAACGTATTTTTATTTAAAATTATATAAATAATGTTATATCAGTATTAACTTTACATTTAATTTACAAAAATTTAATCCTATCAAATATTTGTCTATTTAGGGTTTAGTTTGAAAATTTTAAAAACATTATAATTTAATTTAAACACGTCAAAATGTAAATATTCATGTAGCACTTTTGACCTAACTTCACGTGATTTGGAAGAAGTAATAGTGTAATACTGGAGTGAAATTATCTTACATATAGATGACGTGATTATGAGAGACAATAATTTTTAAAAATAAAAAATAAAAATTTTTAAAAAATATATATTTTCAATTTTGGAACTTGTGGTCCAGGAGTCAAGGGTTGGTTTGCCGTTGTTGCAATTTTCAAGAAAGGTGATAGAAGCAAATTGACAAATCAATGAAAGAAGATAAAATGATATTAGATAAAAAGATTGTTAATATTAATAAAAGAAAACAAATATATCTTAAAAATATAGAAAAATAAAACTTTCTCCGTTATTTTCATTTTACAGAAAGAATTAAAGTTTCAAAGTACAATAATACTTAGTGTAAATCTCACTAAGTGAATTAATATCTTTTATTATAATAATAAAATTTACAGAATCTTATCACGGGTTAAGTTACGAAAATAAATGTTTTATAAAATACAAAAAATTTACAATTGATCACCCTCTTTTAACTCTTGTAAAGCAGGGAGCATTGTATACTATCAGACCGGACTGTTGGGACTGAACATTTAGACAGGTAATCGGAAAATTAATAATTCGGACTAAACCTGCTCTGATATCACATTAGAAAGTGTCTAACTCACCCCAAAAGCTAGCTCAAGAGGGGGAAGTTTGCATACTATTATAAACTCTTAAATGCCTTTGTAATTGTCCGATGTGAGATTCCTGACACCCCCCTCAATCCAGAGCAGGACTAAACATCTGATGGATATATTGGGCAAAGGAATATAACCGGCACCGCCCAAAATCATCGAGACAAACTGGCTCTGATATTATATTAAGTGACCATTTCACCACAATAGCTTAAATTGTTGTGTGAGACCAACTTAATTAATTTTATATATTCACTAACATTTTATAACATGTTCAAGTTACGAAAATAATCTTTTTATAAAATACAAAAAAACTTACAATCGATCACCCTCTTTTAACTCTTATAAAGTGGGGAGCATTGTATACCTTAATTTAGCTCTTAGATTATCCGTAATATCATGTACTTCCTTATAATATTGATATAACTATTACACGTTTTGTTTGTCATATTTCGTCAATTTTTCTTATTTTAACTGAAAATAACATAATATTAAAATTTTAAAATATAATATAATATTATTCTGGGGTCATAAATAAAAGAACTAACAAAATAACAGAATGAATTATGTGATAACATGATAAAACTATAAGAAAATAAATGATAATTTTTAAAAATACTAAAAAATCAATATAATTAACGCATAATAATTATCTAAATCTATGAAATTACACGTTGGAAAGATAAACACATCCAACAATTAACTCACTGATTGCCATTTTAAGATGTGTATAGATTTCACGATAAGAAGTCTTGGGCATGGGCGTGAAGATTTGCTCATCGACTTGATTACTAAACAACGTTCAATAACTGCCCCACTCCGAGGAGTCAAAGTAATAAACCTAATCTTGACGCAGAATCGGTCGATGAAATGAAGAAAATGCCAAGAAGTTTACGTAGGGTTAGGAAGGTTCAACTAAAGAGTTACACATCACGTTATGATCAGAGGGTAAATAGGAAACAAGTACGAAGAAAATCTATCTTAGATTTCCTAATTAATAACGGCGTAATTATGCCAAAGTTAGCATCAGGACAACTTGTGTTTGTGGTGGAAAAGAATTGAACCAAAACAACCTGTTGTTCTTAAGTTGGTTAATCTCAGTGAAGAGAATGAACAAAGCTTAAGAAATGCCTGATATAATTGGTGTTTTTGGGTTGATGTTGTTGCATGCTATGAATTTCAGGTAAAAACCCTAACTAAGGATTCTAATGTATCTTCACTCTTAATCAATTAGCTACTTCAATGTATCCCCTTTTAACACATTCACATTAGCACAAAACTTCAGTACTCACCATCGTTTGCGAAGGGCATTACAATCTCGGAACAACTACTAACTTGGGAGTGTTCGCATCGAAAAGGTGAATTCACCTTCGACACAAAGCCAAACTCTGAACGAGTGGGATCATAAAATCACCCCAGCTCAGCTTACAGGCATTTGGGACATGTAGGAACTTTGTCTGTTCCGTGTGAAAATCGCAGTCATAGGTGTTGACTAAGTTTCTTAATGGTTGGTCCACACACAGACAAGCCACGGCCTAGCATGTGGGGTTGCTAGGCTTGAAGCGACTCATCTCATGCATTGATTAAAAATGCAATTGCAAGCAGAGGCCAAGCCAAAGTTTGGTGATTGTAGTGTTTCCACGGCATGCTTGGGACTTGTTCGGTAGATGTCCTGCAATTCGTCTAGTGGCCACAATGCTTCTTCTTATCAGCATTGCCGAACTTAAGGGGTCACATATCAATATCATGGAAACTCAATTTGCTTTAAAATACCTCCGTCCATTTTCTTTGAAATGTCTATCACGAGAGAATTAATTTATCTTCGTTAAAGAGATAGAAGATGAAAATGTTGAGGGATAACATATTTATATTTTTGAAAATTTTTAATTTAATATTAATCTTTTAAAATTTGTACAAATCAAGTCAAAATGTTATTTTTGTTAATGTATTAATAGATAAATATTCACGTGATATTTAGTGAACATATTATATCAGGAAAAAAAATCTTTTGATATGGTCTATACAAGTTTTAAATGATTACTCATTAAATTAAAACTTTAAAATTTTAATATTAAAATAAAAGTCTTTTTAAAAAATCATTAAATTAAAATCTTTTAAAAAATATTTAATTTACTATCCCAAAAACATAATTTTGAAAGAACTATCATAATTAATATTATTTAAATTACTCTTATATTTAAGATTTAGTCTCATCTTCCTTTATAAGGTCTTATAAGGGGGTTCAGTGGCATCAGAACTACTAGGTTCAAATTAGGTTTACCCAACTCGTAGCCCTGTATAGGCCTCACACATCAAGACCGCGCTTACAGAGAGAAGTATATTTAGAGTTTGATTTCATCTCTCTTTGTAAGGTCTTTCGGGATCAATGTTCTTAATGCTTCGCGATTCATGCATTGGAAACGAACATTAGGTAATAACAAGTTGAATTTTTAATCTTCCTTTTGGAAAATCATTCCAAGCCAACGTGAGATTTAGCCAAGTCTCCACAATTTCAAGGGCCAAAACATGATTGCTCACATGGGGGATTTTTGTTTTCTTCCTCCTCTTATCATATTCACAAACCTATATGCTAAAAGACTTGTAGTGTGGGGGTTGAGTTTGTTATAAAATTTTAATGCCCTTCACATGGCCTCCCACATGCATGACTTAACTTTCATCCAAAGACTTCTTTCTTTTTTCTCCTCTCCCAAACCTAATCCTTATCAATCATTTGACACTTCTTATAACATTTAAAAATCTTATCTAAACTTAAAATTCATGTTCTAATAATCTCACATATGAACATCTTAAACCAATCATTATGTCCCATTAATTAGATCTCAGAAGTTATGCATTTTTGCTTTGGAAATCTCCAATAAGTGCCTTCACTTATTACTTGATTATATCTACAAACCCTAATCATCAATCATCATTTGTTCTCTAATCCATGTGGTTTTGTGCCTCATTATGGCAATCATTTCAAGTTATAATTAATAAACCAAGCAATACCATCCACAACTACTAAGTTAAATTATAGAACTTCTATTCATATTCAACTTGAATACTTGGTTAACTAAGTTGGGTTTATATATAGTATAGGAGTTTAAGCGAAAAGGGTATTTATAACATTAATAATTATTCAACATATAACCAATTTTGGTATCTCATTAGCCTCAATCATTTGGGAAGCACAAGAACTATACACCAACTCCCTTCCTTTCAGTCTTATGTGAAAACTCTTTTGGTTGTTGGCTAAAATCCAAAACTCTAAGCATCTAAACCACAAGTATATACATCTATTCTTATAGAGGTGGATTATTAGGTTCTACTTAGGGGCATTCGTGCAATAATATAGAAAAAGCCATGAGATTGCTGCTTCGGATGGTGGCACTTGCAAGTCATTATGTTAATGATTTTTATGAATTAAACAATAATTTATAATATGTAAGAGTAATTTAGACATTATTAAATACAATAATCATAAGAACTATTGAAATAATAATTTGCTAATTATTCTCTCTAGAATATTAATATAGAAGATTAAATGTGAAGAATATATTTATTACGTATGTATAATTCATTATAGAAAGATGGAAAAAAATAAACTCAAATTGAAAATTATTTTTTATCTCTACAATAAAGCCGTATCCATATATTTACAATAATGTTTATTGTTTTTAATTTTAAATAATACTATTTTCTAAACATCTCAATGCCTAGTTAATTATATTGAAACTTTTATTATTGGTCCCAACTATTATTTTATTACTTTACTTTGGATTGTATGAGTCCTAAGAAATATCTAAGTAAGAAGTGGATTAAATATTATACAACAACAACAACAACATGGAATCTCGCCAACACTTGATTAAATATTATACAACAGCAACATTTAGTTGGAATCTCGCTACCGTGTGAAGTTTAGAAAGATTTAGTAATACGCAGTCTTACCTCTAACTAGTAGAGATATTGTTTTCACATGACCCAAACTTAAAAAAAAAGTAAGATTTTAAAAATAATAATTCAAAATTAAAATAAAGAATTATAATTTAAAACATAAAATAAAAATTAAAAATTAAAAAGAGATATAAATAATTTTGTAAAAATAACAAGATTGAATCAGAAAATCAATTTGAAAAATAGGGAAATAATTGGTTACCCCAATTAAACTTAATACAGAGACATAAACAGAAATATAAACAAGGCTTCTGTTGTGAATTGGGATTTTGTCAAATTTTTTACTAAAAGCAGTTTTTATATAAAAGAAAATACTTAATTTTCAGATGTGACTAATGCAATTGGATAAGTACTTGGACCCTGCCCTACCCTACCATGTGGATTTGCTCTTTATGGACAATCTTAGTCAGACAGACTTCCCCCATTATGTGGCCCAATCATCCCCTAAATTTTGGGTCAATGTCTCTTTTACTTATTTTTTTTTTAGCGATTCTAAAATTTTTTATTTTAGGATAAGACTGTTTATTATTAAATTTTTTTACACCTTATATTTTAGTAGGACTTTCACTTAATAGTATTATCATTGTGTTAATCTAAACGTAAAGAATCAAGTGGTGTTTGAACTAAGTTATGTGTGATTTGATTCAATTAATGTTTTTAGGATCAATTAGAAGTAAAAAGTTTATGTAAAAATCTTAATAAATATAATCTAATGCAGTATGAAAAAAAGCAAATATTGACTCTTTAAAATTAATAATTTTTTTTCTTCTCTTGAAAAGTTTACGAAAAGAAAAAGATATGCATTTTCACAAAATTACCATCTTTTTTAAAACGTCATGATAAGTTGTTAGCTATAGCTATCATAATGAAAATTTCATTTAATTATAATAATTTTTTATAAATGAAACGTGAATAAAAAATTTGCTTATGACAAGTATATATTATTAGGTCTTGAAATCACTAGGATGTAATATTCTCATATAATGTGACACTTGATTATAGAATGTGCCGATCTCACCAAAAATTTTAAAATAATTTTTTAATTAAAAATATAAAACGTCTTTTTGCAATTAAATTAAAGTCTAACATAGTTGAAATTAATTCTTTTAAACAAAACAACGCCAACTTATTTAGAAGAATTAAACCTTAAATTGATTCGAGCTTAAAAGCCTGACCCATAATCCGGTCCATTAAAAACATATAAACCTAAGCCCATAGGCAAAATTGAAGTAATTTGCCCCTTTTACTTGCATTAGTGCTCTTTTCGAAGCATTGGAGGTGTTTGTTTAACACAATCGAGTTACTTCCAATATATAAAATCCATCGACTTCAAACCGAATCAAGTCAAACCTGAGCTGCTTTGTCATTCTTATTCGCATGTCCTTCTGGGAGCACAAGATGTGTTTATATCACATTTATATCAACAAAATCGGGTTACTTCCTAGATATGAAACCCATCCATATCTTAAACATCTAGCTGTTACAACCTGACCAAGATTGACCATGTTTTCGTGATGCAAGACTGCCTGCACATACCCCTCTCTATGACGCCCAAATAAAAACAGGCCCGTGCTCATTTCTTGCTAAACCCAGAACCCCTTTGCTATATATTCCACTGCACGTGATCAACTTCTCTATAATCTACGCTTCCATTTTTCTCCTGTGATCATTATATGTTGCAACCTACGCTAAAGCAGAAATTTAAAATGTTGGTGGCTGATCCATCGACAGAGATGTCAATGAATAAAAACAAGAGGAGATCATCTCAAGTTCAATTTGACTTCATCTCAATATCTGCATTCTCATGGGAAGAGGTATCAGAGGTATCATCAGGTAGAAGCCCTAGCAGTGGCAAAGGTAATAACGAGCTGAGATTGCAGAGTATAATCAATGTCGTCAAGTTATCAAAGTTGTCCTTAGTGATTCCGAAAACTTGAGTCAAACCGGCACCGATTAACCCTCCAAGTACACTCCCTCCATTCGATACGGACATGAGGGTTGCAAAAAGTGTGGCTTCCATTCCTTCAGGACATAATTTTGCTGCTAACACGAGAACTGGCATGAAAGAAGCCTGTAAAAAAGACAATAAGTTATCAGTTTTGCTGCTCAATCATAAAATTACATAGCCAGAATATCCTGCACAAATCAAGAAATTGCCAGGCTCAAAGAAGCAATTTTAAGACGGCACATCGTGCATGTAGATATAAAAAATCAACCGAGGTTACTGTAGGCACCATGCTTGTAAGAATGGAAGAAACTAACTAGCCTACAGTTATTTGCCAGAAACCATGAAAGATCCTTCAAGAGTAGCTATCAAGTGCTTTAAATTCATTTCAAAGATAAGCATTCCAACTTGGGTTTAAAAATATATCAAGATATAAACTATATCGAAGCTAACATGAAAAAACAGTGTACAAGAAGACTATTAAGCAAAAGATCTGATAAATTTTACACTTACCTGAGCAAGAACAGTTAAAATCAAAGAATCTCCAATTGAGAACCATTCATCGCTTATACCAAATTGCCGGTTTAATCCAGTAACAAGGAAAACCTGAGCCAAAAATTAAAAATGAAAACCATAAAACATTTATTCCTGGCAAGTCATTAAATTGGTAAATTGCAAGACAAACCTGAGTCATCCCAAGTATTGTACCAGTTACAGTAGTAGCAATAAAAATCTTCCGCAAAGGAACATCTTTCAGAAAACCATTGTAAAGTCCAACCCCAAGTAATGATGCAACTGAGGTAACAAGCTTGACACGACCAAGAAATTCAGGGGTGAAACCAAGTTTGTTTGTGCTGAAACAACAATGAAGCAAGAAATGTCATTTTTTTAAAAAAGAAACTAAAAGTTAATATCTTAATTAGTTGAATATCTTGGAAAAAGTTGTCTGTTGAAACATACGTGAAGTAGAACATGGCAGAATCTGAATGTGGTGTTGCCTGCCACAGGAAAATAAAGAGAGTTGGAAGAAAAACATTGGGCTGCTTAATAGCATACCACAACTGGATACTATGTTGTTTTGAACTTTCAAGAAATCCACGGTCAGTCAAGGAAAGATTTAGTCCTCTTGCTGGATTGCACACTCGCTGCTCTTTCACAAGAACAGCAACTGCAGATGTAATTAATGGTAGCAATGCAGTGACACCAAAAACAAACCTGAGATTTGAAAAGCAGCACAGGAAGATTCATAAAGTGTCATTAGCACTAGAAAACAGAAGCCACAAGGTCCACCTTAAATACCTTACACCATAAGCATCAACCAGAGAGCCACTGAAGTAGGAGCTAACAATTCCACCAAATGCTGAGGAACCCCAACAAAGGGACTGAAGAGACCCTGACATACTTTGTGACTCACCACGAGCCCTCTCCACCACCATGGAATCCACAACCTATGAATTTATTGAGCCAATGTTCGAGTAAATAGCGTCTTAAAATAGTAGAGAAGAAGACAACTTAATTAGTAATTCATTTATCACATTTAACTTATTTCATTCAAATACTATAACATTCTCACATTTGAGTTCTGTACAACTACATATAATTTCAACTTTGATCAAGAAGGTAATTTCAACAATACAGAAATTAATAACACTTGTTCACCAATTCAACTATTAAGACATCAATCTAAATCTTTTTAAAAAGTCAGAAAGTTGTAGATACTCACTACGTCTGAGAAGGCAACGGAAAGTGAACCAAGTAGTATGCAGAAAGCAGCATTATACTTGCTGTCAACAAAACTGGCCATCAAACTCCAAGACAGTGCACCAAGAAGCCCAGAGAGTACTAAGTACGACCTTCTTCTATAACCGAAAAGTGGAATAGAATCGCTGGCAATCACCAAAAAGTAATTCAAAAAATAAAGATTAACAAAAAATCATCACCAAATAACTCATAAATCAAATGAAAATGATGAAAAGGCAATAAAATACCCACCTAATGAACCCATATAAAGGTTTGACAAGCCATGGCAAAGCAGAAAAACCAGATATCACAGCTGTCTACTGAAAAAATGCAAATTGTTAGTCCTCCATGTAACGAAACAAATTAAACACGAACAATAGCTAATTAGCTAGACATTCAAAAAGCTACAAAGAAATGGTTACCTCATGTATTTCATGCACTGTCAAAACGTTACCACAATAGCACCTCATTAACAATACAAATCGTGTGCAAGATGACAACATGTCAGCGGTAAGCTACAGTCAGATAAAAAAAATACCTCAGCAGGGTCCAAATGCAAATCATCTTTGAGATAAAAGCTAACAGCCAATCTGGATAGTCCCAAAACGCCTTGAACAAAATACACCATAGCCACGGCCACATTATCCGGCGACAAATCAACACCAAAGCATTTAATTCTACTCACAAAGTTCCTACTTTTTTTCCTACCAGACGCAGTCCCCTCTTCCAAATGAGTAGTTACCATTTCCCCCCTATCACCACCAGCACCTATTACAGCGGACCAAAACCACCAAATGAGTAATTAACATTCGACCATATCAAGAAGTGATCTTTTTATGGATTCCATCGAAGAAGTAACGAAATAGAAAGTAAAAAGAAAAAGGACACTCACTGTTAAAGGAATCAAAAAGTGACTCGTCACTTTTGTCGCGCCGGTGCGATGTGGTGGGAGTGGGAGAATTGTCAGACATGGATCTTATTTCCGGCCACCGTCGTGGCTTCCTCCGGGAACGTCTGGAGAGGGAGAAGAAGAGGGAGAAGGAGAGGGGGAGGGATCTCCGGCGAATGTTGGAAGTAAGGCAGAAAAGTGGGCATGGGGTGGGTAAGATGGAGATTGAAATAAAGTTCGTGGAAGCCATTAAAGTATTGTTTAATTTCCTATGGCACTTGGTGTCCTCCTAACGTACGGGACTTTCAATAACCAGATGACCATTTTGCCCCTGTGGATTGTTATTATTCACCTGACTGTGAAGGTAACGATGGTGGAATGTTGATAGCTGGAATGATAGGCCCAAATCCAAAGTAGGCTTTGATTTACCCAACACAAAATGGCCCTCTTGTAAATCTTGTCAGCCTATCCAAAGGTCCAATATGATTACTTATTTTATTACGACCCATTTGAGTATTTTTATTGAGATGATAAATTAAATAGTATCTAAGATTTTAATATTTTTTAATTTAGTGATAGTTTTTATAAATTTTTAATTAAATAATTATTTTTTAAAGTTTATATAAATCAAGTGAAGGGGATGTTTATTTAGTAATTACATCAGCGAAAATAATATTTTAACTTGAGTTATGCAATTTTTAATTCAAATATAAATTATATAGTTCATTATTTCTTTTTTCAAAGCAAAAAAACTGAAAGCCAAGACAAGTTATTGCAGGGATCTGCAGTACAAAGTTCCTTATTTATCTTGATGCACGAGCTCCATAATTGTCCACGGAGGTTTTCGGAGAAAATGTAATCTTAGGGGGCGTTTGGTTTGGGCACAAAATTGGGTATAAATATGAATATAATAGTTGAAGCGAATGAGAATGAGTATGAAAAATAAAAAATAATGTTTAGTTTGTAACTTGGGTTTTTGTATTAATACCAATAATATTGTTTGAGTTGTTGCTTTAATGGGAATGAAAGATAATATAATATCATTTTTCATATCATATTTAAAATGGAATATAAAGTATAAAACAACTTCAAAATATGAGTGCTCACATTGAAATTAATATTCTACATTGAAATTAAAGGTAGCTATTACGTTAACGAATATGAGTGCTCACAGAATGAGCAAT
>JANVCL010000132.1:0-21290 GCA_026546855.1 Erythroxylum incrassatum | reverse complement strand
TGATGTTTATTATTATGATGCCATGTGAAGTATAGTAGTGATTGTTCGTAGCTCACCCTTATCGTAGGATATGTATCAGAATGACCTACGGGCGTCCCGGTGTATACCCTGAGATAAGGGGGCACTACATGATGAGTTAAAAAGAGAGAGTTTAAGGAGCTATTTGTGTATTCCAAAGATTGTGAGAAAGCAAATTTTAGGGTATTTTTAGGAAATATTTTCTTAAAAGGGTGAGTGATAAAATAGTGAAGATATTATCTTAGGAATAATAAATTTGGGGAACGTTGTGTGTAATTGCCACTATTTTGTCATATCATTTTTCATTCTTTGTATCTGTTGATTTTATTAGTGGAAAACTTATTAGGAGTTTGGCTCGTAGATATAGCTTAAATTAAAGAGTGAACCGCGTTAAATTTCTGTGTATTATTTCCTTACTTATTTTACTTGTGAGATATAATTCATTTTTTTTTCATTACAAATGTTATCAGAGTCAAGATCAATTTTGTGTCAAAGGATTTCTCATCAAAGATAGAGGCAAAAATAAGCAAGATGATTAGCCTAAATGGCTCCAACTACCACATATGGAGGAAAAAATAAAAGATCTTCTATTCGTCACAAAAATGTATTTACCATAGCAAAACCCAAAAATAAATCGGACAAGGAGAGGGTGTTTGAGCATGAGCAGGTATGTAGTTTTATTCGACAATTTGTTGAAGATAACGTGTATAACCATATCTGCAACGAAACTCACGCAAGGACGTTGTGGAAGAAGCTCGAGAAGTTGTATGTCTAAAAAATTAATAACAATAAATTATTTTATATGAAAAAATTAGTGCAGATAAAATATCAAGAAGGTACCTTTATGGCATATCACTTTAATGAATTTTCAGGGATCGTGGATCCATTATTAGGAATAGGCATAAAGTTCAATGATGAAGTGCTTGCCCTTTTTTCGCTTACCTCCCTGCCAGAGTCTTGGGGGACTTTGAAGATTTCAATTACTAATTCTGCAGTTGACGAGGTTATTAACATGAAATCTGTAAAAAGTGAAATTTTGAATGAAGAGATGAGACGGAGATCATACCTCTTCAACACAGTTAGAAATTTTGGTCACAGGTTCCAGGGAGAAGATCAAATTTAGAGGTCCAAATTCCAGTGATAAAAGCAGAGGAAGATCAAATTAATATGCAAACGTTGAGTGTCAACACTGAAAAAAGAAGAGATATATCAAAAGATTCTGCCGAAAGTTCAAAGAAGAAAAGAATAAAGTCAAAGAAGTCAAGAAAGATGATAGCAGTGATGATGAACACGTACGCATCAACCACTACCACCATTGATGACTTTCACATTGTCTCATACGATAATGATGTGAATAATACATCATGTGAGTTCAATTAGATAGGTGACAGTGGTGCCACTATTCGCGTCACATCACATAAAGAACTCTTCTCATCATATACATAAGGAGATTTTGGTATCGTTAAAATGGGAAATAGTGGTTTGGTCAAAATCACCGGAAAAGGTGATATTTACTTTGAGACGGAAAATGGCATAAGATTGCCTCTTAAAGGTGTCAGGCATGTTCTTGATTTTTGCCTAAATCTGATCTCTATTGGCATACTTGATGATTAAGGTTTTTGTAGCACTTTTAAAGATGGCAAATGGAAACTTATTAAAGGCTCCTTAGTAATCGCCAAAGGTAAGAAGTGCTCAAAGTTATACGTGATGCAGGCAAAGCTCTCCAATGATGTTCTGAATCCAATAGAGGAAGATTATGCAACTGAATTGCAGCACAGGAGACTCAGCCATATGAATGAAAAGGGAATGACTCAGTTGGTGAAAAAGAATGCGTTATTTGGAATTGACTAGGTGCATTCAAAGAAGTGTGTTTATTGTCTAGCAGGAAAGCAAAACAGAGTTGCTTTCAAAAGTTTCCCTCCTTTCAGAATGAAGAATGTGTTGGATTTGGTATACTCAGATCTATATGGGCTAATGCCAAAGTATGTAAGTGGTGCTCAATACTTTGTGACTTTCATTAAAGAACATTCTAGGAAAACGTGAGTATACACATTGAAGACTAAAGATAAAGTGCTAGAGGTTTTCAAACAATTTCATGCATCTTTTGAAAGACAAACTGGGAAGAAGTTGAAATGCATTCGAACAGACAATGGTGAAGAATAAACTGGACCATTTGACGTTTATTGCAAAGAGCATGGTATTTGACATCATACTCCTCCTCCTAAGATACCACAATTGAATGGCTTAACTGAGAGGTTGAATAGGACTTTGATGGAGAGAGTTAGATACCTACTCTCACATGTAAAATTGTGTAAGAATTTTTGGGTAAGGCTTTATTTATGGCAGTATATGTATTAAATCGCTCATCCTGCATCCCTTTACAGTCTGATGTTCTGGAGAAAGTATGGTCAAGAAAGGATGTTTTCTATGATCATCTAAGGGTATTCGGCTGCAAACATTATGTTTATATCCTTAAAGATGAGAGATCCAAGCTTGATGACAAAGCTCGCCAGTGTGTATTTATTGGTTATGGAAAAGATTAATTTGATTATCGATTTTATGATCTAGTTCAGAATAAGCTAATTCAAAGTTGTGATACTATATTTGTTGAAAATCAAACCGTTGAAGATCTTGGCAAAATGAAAAAGGATGTTCCAAGAACTAATGGTGACCTAGTGAACTTAGAGTTAATTCCTCTAAAAACGATGCTAAGATAATTTGGAGATGAAGTTGAAAATTGCCAGTCAAACACAGCTGATGGTGATGCTTCCATTCAAAATCAATTAGATGAAGATTCTGATGAAGATTATGTTCATAATCAATCACATCACCAGAGACTGCTCAGGTTCCTATTAGGAGATCTACGCAAGTAAGACAAACCTCTACTGGATACTCTAGTGATCATTACATGTTACTTACTAATAGGAGAGAACTTGAGAATTTCTAAGAGGCTATGATAAATGAACATAAGATGAAATGAGTTAAAGTCATGCAAGATGAGATGAAGTCCTTGCATGAGAATAAAACTTTTGAGCTGGTGAAGTTGCCAAAAGGCAAAAAAACTTTGAAAAATAAGTAGGTATTCAAGATTAAATATGAAGGACACAATCGTCATCCAATATTGAAAGCTAGATTTGTTGTTAAAGGATTCAACCAAAGGAAATGTATTAATTTTGACGAGATATTTTCACCAGTTGTGAAAATGACATCCATTCGTACAATGGTCGGTTTAGCAACAAGTCTAGACTTGGAAATCGAGCAATTGGATGTCAAGACAATCTTTCTTTATAAAGATTTAGAAGAGAAGATATATATATATGGAGCAGTCAAAGGGTTTCAAAGATCAAAGCATATTGATGTGAGATATTACTAAATCAAAGAGGTGTTAGAGAAGAAGCTATTGTAGCTTGAGATGATATACACGAATGAGAATGGAGAAAAGTTTGAGTTCTGTCGATTAGCTGAAGGAATGATAGTAAACCCTATGTAGTATGTAAGGGAGAATTGTAAGGTGATACCGACTTACATGGGATACTGCCAATGCTTTGGAAGATTGTATTAAAAAAATAGAAGATGATTTGCCAATGCAAATTGTCATCAGCTTGCATTAAGCAGGCTAGGAAACAACTTGCATTAGCAAGCTAACTACAGCTTACAAGCAGTGGAGAGTTCATAAATAGACCCTCCCTTCCTCTCTCTTTTGTAAGCATAGTATATGCATACGTGGTGAGTTAAAAAGAGAGAGTTTAAGGAGCTACTTGTGTGTTCCAAGGATTGTGAAAAAGTATTTTTTGGAGTAATTTTAGAAAATAATTTCTTAAAAAAGTGAGTGACAAAATAGTAAAGATATTATTTTAGGGATAATAAATTTGAAAAATACTTTGTGTGTGAGTGCCACTATTTTGTCATGTCATTTTTCACTCTTTGTATCTGTTGATTTTATTGGTGGAGGACTTATTCAGAATTTAGCCTGTGGACGTAACCCAAATTAAAAAGTAAACTACGTTAAATTTTTGTTTATTATTTCCTTACTTATTTTACCTATGGGATATAATTCGTTAATTTTTCCTTACAGAAAGTTTGAGAAATCCAATATTTAGCTGTTGTTTATCAGTTACTCAGTACACACACTAAGTAAACAATGCAAACTTTCATATGAATGAGGCTTAATACAACAAACCAATTATTTTAGGGAACAAATTAGTTAGCAACATAACAAGCATTTAGATATCCCAGATGATCAAACTTCCATGATAAAGCTGAAAGAGGACAGACACAGATAACTCAGAAGCTGATGCAGAAGATGCCAGAAACTGGACAGAAGAACACTAGTTAGTTATGAACAGTATGAACAAGTTGGGAGTTATGGACCTTCTAACGACGTAGTTCAGGCATGAAACTGGTGTAGCCTGATCTAGCCATGGCTCTTTCACAGAACATGATCACCAGAACCATGACTAGACCTGTGATCTTTATGAAACTTTTTACGTGTCACGGGAAGTCTTTTAGGAGATGGTGTTTGAGGGTTCATAACAGACGCAAAAGTTTTTACTCATCAGCTAACTTTACTGTTGTAACAGGGTTTAGTGAAAGATAAGGGTCTAAATTTAATTTCTATTCGCTAAAATCTTTCAATCAAGGCTTAGTTTGTCCAGGTTTAAGACTTTCCGCTGCTAAGAACACCTATAATTAGGATTCTTAGCATTTATGAATGCACGTGAACCCAAATGTTCAAATTACACCATAACCTAACTTATAAAATAGTTTAATTCTTTCTGAATTTGAGAGACTAACATTACTTGAAACACTTGGCATATGACCAAATTAAAAAGTCAACTAGTTTAAAGGATGAAGTATAACACACGTGGCCAATTTCAAAGACACCATGAGAAGTTGTTTTGGTAGTTGAACTTCAAGACCAACTCCATAACGACCTATGTTTTTTTCCCACCACTTTCTCTCGTCTCATCTTCATCTATAAATTCCTGACAATCCTCTCTACCCAACACACCACAAGTTTAGATAACATCCTTACCTACTCTTTTCTTAATCCACCATTTTTATTCTCTTTGATTCTCCAGCAACTCCTGCTATAGAAAATCCTCCATCCACAACAGCAAAATGGAGCTTTTTGTGCCTTCATTGCGCATGGTTTCGGGTCTGGTAATAGCTTTGTTGGTCCTGGTACTGCCTGTGTTTGGTCAAGTCAGTACCATATGCAGTCCTTCACTGCTTTCTAGCTTTACCCCTTGTATGAATTATCTTACGAACAGCAGTTCTAATAGTACGTCCCCGACCAGTGAATGTTGCGGTGTACTTAAGAACATGACAAATAATGGAATGGATTGTTTGTGCTTGATTGTGACTGCAAGTGTTCCCTTTCGTGTTCCAATCAACAGAACCTTAGCCATATCTCTCCCTCGTTTTTGTAACATGCCTGGAGTGCCTGTTCAATGCAAAGGTTTAATGTTTTAACGTTGTTTGTCTGTTATTTGTTCGAAAAGGCAGCTTACTGACTGTACATATTCTTCTTCTTCTGTTACAGCCTCTAGTGCTCCGATTCCTGCTCCAGGTACCCATTTTGGCGTCATCCATGAAACCATTTCAAATAAACTGTCTTAAGTCTGATAAAAACATTTTAAGATTCTATGAGTTAAAATCTTGTTTCTTTCGCTTGTTTATGATCAGGTCCTGCCGCACTTGGGCCAGTTCCCTCCACCGGAGCTCCTCTATCTCCTACTCCTGAAGGTAATCTCTGGTTTTACTAGCCATGTCTACTACTGCAATTCAATACAACTCAAGTGCTAAAACGATATGTTTTTGCTTCCACAGCCTCTGCTGTTCCTCAGCCGACTCCGTCGACGACACCCTTCCTGACTCCTCCATCACCAACAACTAATGCCGGAGCACCAACTTCATCTTCACCATCTGGGATTAGACCTGTTCTGACACCTCCCTCGGCTAGCAGTACCATGCCCTCGTCAAAACTTTCACCATATCTTCTACTCTTGACCTTGGGATCTTTACTTGTCAAATACTACTAGAGATCGAGCATGCCTGTAATATTCAAAACATTTGTTGAGATTGTATTCTTTCCTGTGTGTGACTATTGGTTTTGGGCTAGCTCAGTTGCTTGACAGCCCCATCAGATGATTATCTGTGTAATCAGAGTTATTGAATATACAAGTATTACTTAGTATTTCAACCCAATTCTCAGTGTATCAAGGAAAGCTGTTGCTTGATCACAATATGCAAATTAAGCTTCGTTCCTTTCCATTTCATGTCCAGATACACACTTTTTCCATTTTCTGCTCATAAAATCAAAGTTTCAGAGTTGAATTAGCAAAATTTGCAATCTTTAACTTTTAACAATTTCCTTAACGCCTCACAATATGTGTGACTGTTCTGAATTTACTAACTCACTCGCATGTTATGAGCATGCTTACTCGAAGAGAACTTATGATATGCTCTGCTAATTTGACCGGCACATGCATGGAAGTACGAAAGTTTAACCTAAACTACATGAATTCTGAACAGTGGTTTATGATCGTTGAACAAAAGATCATGAAAAAAACGAATTGGAAAAACTGAGAGGGCAATAAGGGATGATCTGAGTAGGTTCAGACATGCAAACCATTCCTACATGAGGCATTTTATATAACTTATGTTTGGACTCGGATGATAAACAACATTCTTCTTCAGTCTCGATTATGGGTCTAGGAAAATTAGCATCCTTCATCAGTTTTGCTTGGATCATGGCCTTCACGGCCTGTGAAGTGAAAAGTCAAATCATAAGCTGCTCTTTCCCAGATGTAGACCTAGGGATGTGTCTGCATCCGAAGAACATAACCCTTTTCATTGATTATAAATGCTGCGAAATGCTTAACAAAATTGCGCGAGTTGGGTACAACTGCTTGTGCATGCTCCTACAATCTTCCAGTTCCATTCCTCTTCTCAACACTCCACTCTTATTGCCCCTGTCAAATTGTTTCATATCTTTACCTTCTTTGTCTCTTTGTGCAGGTAATTTAACATTCATATTCCCTTCCTTTTCCATAATTACCTATCCAATTCTAAGCCGCATTTCCTTTCCCTCTATCAGGAGTAAAACCTGTAGAACTTCCACCAGATGCCAGAGATGAGCCAATGGAACCTCCAGTGACTCCTGAGATTCAGGTTTCAGTGCACTCAAATGAAAGTGAAAGCACCGGAGTAGCAGCAATTCAGCCAACTCCATACAAGACTGTCGAGCCAAGATCAAATCTTCATAAAATGGAGAATCAGACACCAAACGGGATAGACAAGACAAAGATCAAGTTGGCCCAAGCTTTATTTCCTCTTCTGCTCTCTATTGTGCTGTTATACTAGCTTGATACTGTCCTGACTCCTGAGTCCTGATGATTCTTGTATCTATCAACTTTTTCCTGTCTTCTCTTAACAAAATTAGACTATAATTATGTGAAATCAACGTATATGCACTCAATAATCATATAAATGAAACTTAATTACTTCCTAACCTTTACTACACATCCTATGAAAGCTCAAACTTTGTCATCTGATATCTTCCAGACCATGACTAGTTCATTATGAACCATAATTTTAGTTTTAATATGAATCTAGCTTATTTATAAACAAAGAAAGGTTCAAAGGAGCCGAGGCATCATTACTTGTAAATATATGATATCGTTTAAGATACTTTTAAAAATTATAAAATAATTACTTATTGTATATAAAAAAATCTAATTCCTTATTAAAAATTAAAAATGCCAAATCGGCTCCGAAGTAAAAGAGGCTCTTGAGAAAATTAAAGAAAGCATATGTTATTTATTTCAACCATAAGTTGGATTAAGTGCCTATTTAAATGAGCTTTTGGGAAGATAATAAGTACTTTTCTCCCCGTAAAAGCCTTTTTAAAGAAAAATGAGTATTTGACTGTAAAATAAAAAAAAACTTCTTTAATAGATATGAGTTTTTTGGCAGTCAAAATACAACTTTTTAAGAAGCTCAAATTTGGAGATTCTTAAAAAAACACTTTTTAAGGTAAATTTTCATATCAATTAATGAACATATTTTTAGTCCCTTTTGTCCTTATATTTTATATATAATTCTCACAATACCCATAAATTCATCTTCCCGTTTATTATATATTTAACTATTTACTCAACTTGAATATTTATTTTGAAATTTTTATAATATTATTTGACTTTTTTATATGTTTTAATATTTATTTTTGATATTAGTTTACTTATTTATAATCTATATAAAAATTTTGGTTAGATATATTTTTATCTATATATAATATGGTTTAAAATTATATAATAATTAATATATTATCTTTTGCAGTTTAATTTTTTAAATTTAGAATTTGTACTCAATATTATAAAAAATATTCATATGTTAATAGGCATTACTTTGGTATGAATCTTCAACTACTCTGCTAAGATTAAGATCACATACTCCCGTTATTCTATACCTACCTTATTTTATGAGCATCAATCAATTCAAATTTTGTGAATTTTATTTATTTAAAGAACAAATGTTTATAAAATAAGATAAATACAAAATAATATAACAGGTGATCTGTTAGTACCTATCATACTTTCGTAGGAATTATCAAAACGGAATTATTATATATATATATCCATCGTTTTCAGAGAAGACAAAGTATGGATCAGTTAATCTAAGATAAGGTAAGTTGACCAGTGACATTTATCGGTGTTTATAGAGAATTTTCAGCTTGAAAAAGGTTTTTTAAAAAAACACATTAAGCCGCCACTTAACGTGTTAGTTCGATCTTGTAGAATTAAAAACTGAACAATAATATAAGAGAATCGTTGACTTATGGTAAGGGAACATTTCGATACGATGATGCAACTTGGACAATTATAACAATTGTATAATTAGAGTTTAAATCTTTTGTCTAATATTATAATTTTTATTGTATTTGATAAAATTTATTCATTTATTTATGTAGGATTCGCGTAGAATTTGTGTAGATTTCGTAAAATAAATGACTGAGATTTTATGAAATATAATAAGACAGAATAATATTAAATAGAGAATCTGAACTCGGATAATTACATGAAATCATTAAATATTGTGTTTTGAAAACAATATAAAATTCATTTTGCCCCACAAGAAAGTCCAATTGGTGCTGATGATCTACTCAAAAGTCTCAAATTGAAGTCATCTATGGAGAACCGTTTCTCAACTTGTAGTTTGAAAAATAGGCCGTCGGAAGTAGAGGTACATGGAGCCTATAAATATTAATTAAAATTTGGTTAGTTATTTAATTACCTAATTTGCATATTATTATATTCCATAATTTATTTAGTAAACACCTAAAAATAATAATTATAAAATTTAAAAATATAATAGCCTTGTGTTTTACTTACTTTTAATTTTTTCTTTAATCTTGAAAATTATAAAAAGAATCATATATAATTTTTAATTTTTTTAGAAATTTCTTCTCTTAACTTTTGTTTAAAATATATTAGTAAAGTAAACATAATATAAATAACACACGTGAAATAATTAAATGTGACACTGGCAACCTAATTAAATGTGACAATGACATCCTAATGCGGCAATGACATCCTAACTTAATCAATTATTTTAATACAAAGTAATAATTTATTATAATTATCTTAATTAATTTGACTTTAATTAGTTAGTGTCTAATTTATCAATTGAATTAGTTAGTTATGTCGATAATATTTAAATAAGTTATATGTGAGTTACTGTTATATTTGTTAAGATAGTTTTTAAGAAAAATTCTTTCTCAAAAATTAAAAGTCACATAATTTTTTCAATAATTCTAAAAAATGATTTTTTAATAATTAAATTGTTGGGAAAACTTTTTTATATATCTGATTTTCCCTTTTCATATATATATTTAAATGTAATGATATTGACACGATAATATGAAAAATGATAATTTTGTTCAAAAAACATTTCAAGACATGGTTCAAGTAAATTTAATAAAAATAAATATTAAATATTTTCTGCACGTAAAATATCATTAAACTAGATAAGTTGAAATAAAAGTATGAAATAGCTATTTATAATAAAAATAACTAACATTTATAAATAATTAGTTAAACAAATATTTAAAATGAACATAAGGATTAACCTCAAACATATAAATTTATTACACTATTCTAGGCATTTAAAAAGTTTTATTTATAACTCGATCCTAACAATTTTTAATAATTATGTTTTTAACACCCAAATCTTAACAATTTTCGAACTTAGCCTATTGAACCTACCAGGGTAGGTACAACACATGCTATTTGCTGCTTTCATAAGCAAGTTCCTTTAAAGAATCTAGTCACGGATAAATAAATTACTTAAAATTTAAAAATAATTAGCCTGAAATAGAAATATATAATAAACTTAATATTTTTAAATAAATTTATTATCTAAATTGTATTATATATATATTAAATAGCAATATATATATATATATATGTTAAGTTAAAACTAATATTTTAAAAATCAGACCAGAAGTTAAACAGATAAGACAAGAGGTTTAAGATATAAAATGTTCAATCAGTATTAGATCATTATAAAATCGATTAAAGAATTAAAAAATTTAATATACAATTGAAAGATATTATCAATTTTAAAGTGAAAAAAGAGATTGATAAAAAAAATTAATTAATTTTTTGTTTATAAAACTTTATTAATTAATATAAATTAATCAATTTTTAACAACAACAGTTATTAAAGTAAATCGAAGCAAAAAAAATTAAGAACCTAACAAAAAAGTTAAACAATTTAAGATTTTAATGAATTAAAAACCTAATAAATTAAATAAAAGGATAAGAATCTTGACCCAGGCGACCTGACCGCGATAACAAAATTATCAAATGGCTAAATTAAATATTAATATTTTTTTGCAATTAAGATTTTTCTAACGCATATTGAAGAAGTAGTGACTATAACTTTATTGTTATAAAAGGTATTAAGACAATTACGTTCATGTTTCTCTGATTTTTTTTAAAAATTTTGGAGATTTATGAGGTTGGATTATACAATTAAACTAAACCAACTCTTCTTTAATTAGTTAACGTTGCTATTGTCATGCAAGTTGTGTTTCATTTTATATTTGGGGAATCAATGTGTGTTGGGAAATCCATCCTTCAAGTTGAGTGATGACGTCATTAAAATCCTTTTTCACTTACATTATGATTTTATAATAGTTAAGAGATTCTATAGAAATCATAATTTATTTCAAAATTTGTCATTTAATTATGAGCAGTTAATTTATTAATTAATTTGTTTGAAGATAAAATCAGAAAATGATCCTTATGGCATACATAGTCCTAGGGCCTGAGATAGTGACTATTTGATAGTGAATGTCCGAAAGCACCAATTGCCAATGAAAACGTATGGGAAGGTTGACGATTGACAATGTTCCGAGTTGCTTGGCCTCATCCATATTTGCTGTCAAAGTTGTCTTTATCCGCTCTCTTTCTTCTTTTGGATTCAATTTTGGCTCTAAAGTCTGAACTCCTTAACTTCTTTGTGTTGACTTTGTTCTCTGCCAAAGCCAGTGACTTTTCTTTGGCACATTCCTCCATTGTTCTCAAACAACACTAACTGAAGAAGTATATATCTGCGTCTTGTTCGTGTTAAGAGGGAGACAGAGATCTTTAGCAATGGCAGGTGGAGGCTTTGTGGATGGAGGAACACTTCCAAGGGCTCATCTTTACGAGTACAAGATCACTGGTTATTTCATTTTTGCTTGCATAGTTGCAGCTCTTGGAGGGTCGCTTTTTGGGTATGATCTTGGTGTTTCTGGTTAGTATTTCCTCTCTCTCCGTTTCATCCTGCAATTCCTCGTCTGTTCACTGTTTCATGAGTTCTCAGGAAAGTTTTGATCTTTGCTCTGAACATCTTCTTAAATTGAAACTTTTAAGATCTTAGCCGGAGATAGTATTAGGATGTACAGAGTATTGGGATATCTTAGAGCCAAAAGAGAACAAAAGGAACAATTTATACTTAGTTTGCATTATTGGATAGAGATTAGAGAAGGAGTGTTCTGGGAATTTCATTTTATAGTTCAGTGATCTGTAACAGCTTTCCTGTTCATTTTCTTGGATGTATCTCCGTGATTGGCGTTATAGGAACTGAAAATGTAAACTGGGTTCAGGTGGAGTCACTTCCATGGACGATTTCTTAAAGGACTTCTTTCCAAAAGTGTACAGAAGGAAGCAAAAGCATCTCCACGAGACGGATTACTGTAAATATGATAATCAACTACTAACCCTCTTCACATCTTCTCTGTACTTTGCGGCCCTTGTTTCAACATTTGGGGCCTCACATGTGACAAGAAACAAAGGTCGTAAAGCCAGCATCATTGTTGGGTCAATAAGCTTCTTTTTAGGAGCAGTCCTGAATGCATCTGCAGTGAACATTTCGATGCTGATTATAGGACGACTCTTGCTGGGCGTAGGCATTGGATTTGGCAATCAAGTGAGTCCCTATTCTTATGAACAGGAAATTTTTGAATTTGGTTTTTTTTTTCTGACTTCATACTCATTTTAATTGCACAGGCAGTTCCTCTGTATCTTTCAGAAATGGCTCCAGCAAAAGTCCGAGGAGCAGTTAACCAGTTGTTTCAATTGACCACTGTCTTAGGAATCTTGGTTGCGAACTTGATCAATTATGGAACTGAAAAGATTCATCCATGGGGTTGGAGGTTATCTCTAGGTTTAGCAACAGTTCCTGCTAGTCTAATGTTCATTGGTGGAGTTTTCCTTCCTGAGACTCCTAACAGCCTGGTAGAACAAGGCAGATTAGAAGAAGGCAGAAAAGTGTTGGAAAAAATACGGGGCACAACGAAGGTTGATGCCGAATTCGCCGATCTTGTTGATGCTAGCAAAGCAGCACAGGCCATAAAGCATCCGTTCAAGAATCTTCTTAAAAGAAAGAATCGTCCCCAGTTGATAATAGGTGCTCTAGGAATCCCTGCATTCCAGCAGCTCACTGGCAATAACTCTATACTCTTCTATGCACCTGTCATATTTCAGAGCTTAGGTTTTGGCTCTGGGGCTGCTCTATATTCATCTGTCATAACAAGTGGAGCTCTTGTTGTTGGTGCTCTCATCTCAATGTCCTTAGTGGACAAATTCGGAAGAAGAGCTTTCTTCCTCGAGGCTGGTATTGAGATGTTCTGCTATATGGTAATCGCACTGATCCTCTGAACTCTGTATCAAGTTATAGCAATGTATGTACTTACTTCACCGTTTTGGTATTCAGGTGGCTGTGGCCATAACTCTGGCGTTGAAGTTTGGACAAGGCGTAGTTCTCCCCAAAGGAATTGGAATCTTTCTTGTAATAATCTTATGTTTGTTTGTCTTGGGCTTTGGACGATCCTGGGGGCCTCTAGGATGGCTAGTTCCGAGTGAGATCTTTCCCCTGGAGACGAGGTCAGCTGGTCAGAGTATAGTGGTCTGTGTGAACATGCTTTTCACTGCCCTAATAGCACAGTGTTTCCTGGTTTCTCTCTGCCACCTTCGATATGGAATCTTCTTGCTCTTTGCAGGGTTGATTGCGATTATGAGTAGTTTCATATTCTTCCTCCTCCCAGAAACAAAACAAGTCCCAATAGAAGAGACGTATCTTTTGTGGCAAAACCACTGGTTCTGGAAGAAAATAGTGGGAAATGGGGAGGACCCTGAGTTAGAACTAAAGCCAGGAACACATGCTTAGTTATTATTTAGTGGTTCCTGAATTGTGGGATTAATAACATTGTTCCCTGTTACACCAGCAAAACAATTATTAGCTTTGATGTATTTGCACTAAAATTTATTCCTTTTCCTCTCAAAATTGAGAGATATACACTTGCTTCAGGTGATTATACTAACATTAATAGGCTAGAGGATAGTTTTTTGTTTCAACATAACAAATTCAACCGGTATCCAACTGATAAATTAGTCTTGCATGGTCTGATACAACATCCTTCATAAGCCTTTTGTAAATTAAATATCCAGAAAGAACAAAGGAAGTGTAACAAAACAATCCTCAGGCAGCAGCAACCTCCTTGACAGATTCACGCCATGCGTATTCCCTTGCTCCATCTTTATCAACTATCTTGATCACAAAGTTTGGTGGTGCTACAACCAGTCTGGATCGAATCTCCATTATGCACTTGTCAACCAAATCAATAGCTTCTTCGAGTGACATGCCACTATGGTAATGTCGGTCCATCATGGAGAGAGAAAAATATGATCCGTAACCAAAAGCTCCCTTATCGACCTTGTGAAGTGTAGCAATATAGTCCACGTAATAGAGAGACGGACCAATGTTCTTATCATAACCAGCTAGAAGGATGTTCACAGAGTATGGGTTCTGCAATACCAAAAACCACACTTAGTCAGGAGATATAGAAAGTAAAATGTCAATACATATCGGAAAAATGTCTGGCACTAGTTATAAATCATATGAAAAAGCATCCAGTTCAGTATAATTCATGAGACCACTACAACGCAATTGTCAAGGCAAGCTAATCACCTCAGAGATAATGAGAATAAAATGTTCAAAATATGAAACAAAAATCAGTAACTTCTTATTGGTGTAAGATTTTTTGTTACAAAAGGCCAAATTAATTCATAGCAATTATTAGAGTCAGGATACTGATTTTCGAAATCTGAATTCTCCACCGTAAACAGAACAAACAGAACTAGTAGTGCAAAAAATTCAGAAGAAAAGGTTAAACCATTTTCTTTGATCAGCATCCAACATGAGTCATTTTGAATAGCAGATGTCTATAATTTTACGGTATATTCATAGCTCATAATTTTAAAAATGTTTCAGTGACAACTATTTGAACTGTATCAGTTATCCCAACACAACAAAGATTAATCCAACACAACAAGAAGTTAATCCAAGAATCAGTTCTCTAAATCATACCTGCTACTCTTAGCTGCTCATAAGGACATCACCCACAAATTAATTTACAAGCACACCAGAAGCACAAAATGATTGGTGACTCCAAGTTCAATGTGCTTTGATTCATAACAATGCACTTCTACATAGAGTATGTATCTGTATTGTTTAAGAGACGATCTTGGCTTTTGTTATCGATTAGCTATTCAAACACTGCTCCTTGTTCTCATTCAAATATGTGATCAATACTTGTATCAAGTACTAATGAAGTTCTAATGCAAGAAGGTTATCTAGTCTTAAGTTTAGACTTTTTGAGCCAGAACCAAACAACGCTACTTTCTTTAAACTGAACTGAAGTTACAATTTACCACTCAAAAGAGAAATCTGTGACCCCTAGTGCTCAAAATCATCAAAATGATTCTGTACCATATTTGTGCCTTTCAACTAGCTGGCTTTTGCTCGATCACTCTGCCGTCTTCCAGAGGCTCTAAGGATGCACAAAGCTCTAAATATTATCCGCAGGGAAACGAACCAGCAAACTCCAGGCAACATATAAGCACTAAATCCCAATTTATTTAACCCATCCTAATAAACCCAAGTTCCTACCTTATAGAAAAAGCGAAAAGAAAAAGTAGATAAACACCCTAAGCAAATATTAACAAGATAATGACCCCATGTAATAACCCTAGAATCCTAAATCTGCACAAAGATAACAAATTAAGAGAAACCCACTTGCCTTTCTAAGGGCAGTAGCGAGTTCCCCTCTAGTAAAGTTGGCGGCGGCGGCCGTGGTCAATGGAATCCCGTTTCGAAACTGATACAGAGCCACGTTCTTCTGTATGTATTCCGTGAACTGAACTCTACATAAACAAAAAAACAAAAACAAAAATAAAACGAAAGAGTTGAGAAATATGAAAGAGAGATGGTGATAATGGGCCTGGTGATTAAAACTGAGACCTGTCGCCAGGCTCGCCGCTGGCGGCGATGAGCTTGTGGGAGTCGAGAACCATGATCTTGTCTTCGTTAGATTTGTGCACGAGGATGCTGTGAACCGCCGATGTGTCGGCCGCTACAATCGCAAATCCATTACCGACGAGTCCGAACACGCACTCCATTGTTGTTTGCTTCTTCTTGCTGCCGATTGCCGATCTCTTCTGCTCTGTGACTTGAGCCTGTTCTGCTTTGATTTCTTCTGGAGGAACAAGTATGTATTTTTATCAGCATGGCTCCTTTAGCAAGTAAAGGGTAATTCAGTCATTGGACTTGGCTAATACTCATTCGGGTTTATTAAGTACCTTCTCTTTATTCTTTATATCTTACAAATTATCGTAGATATTAAGAATTACAATATAACACAAGAACATCGATGAATTCCGCATATACAAAATTCTAATATTTAGAAATCACACTTTGTTTTCATATTTTTAATATATTAAAATTTTAATCAAACTTTAATTACGAATTTAATAAAATTATGGATATATTTTATATAATATTAAACTTTTATTTTTATTTCAATTAAATTGAAATAAATTTTATAATAAAATTTTATTTATTGTTAATTAGAATGCACTTGAATATTTAACCCTTTAAAAAATTATTATTGCTTCTTTTTGAAGATAAATTATATATATATATAATTATCAGACTGTTTGTTTTACTAAGAGCTTAAATCCTATTTTCTTAATCATTTTTTAAAAAATAATCTTTCCAGATTCATATTTAGAAGTTAAAATTAAAAAATATTTTAATTAAATTTTATAATTATTATGTAAACGTTAAACAATGTGTGTTGAAATTCTTATTTTAATAAAGTTTAATAAAAATTCTCGTCTCTTTTTTTTCATCTCTTAAACTCAGTATTCTAATTTAAAATTTCTAAGATGGTTATATAGTTATAAACAAATATTTTTTATATTATAAATGTTAATTTTACAATACTTATATTACTAATAACCACGATGGATTTTGAACATTCCATCATAAATTAAAAAAATGTTTTGACTTTATATTTTACATCTTTATCGTAAAATATTAAATATTTTATTTTATTTTTAAAATTTATATTATCTTGTTTTTTAAATTTTGACATTAACGCACAAATATTAGAATTTTGACAATAAATTATTTTTATATAATTTTGTAAACCTTGAAAAATCATAATAATTTAAAAATTTTCAAAACCCCTTTAAAAGATATTATAAGCACACTAGTAAAATTCATCAATAGAGCTATCTATTTATATTTTTATATCTATCTATTATCCGCTAAATGCGTATTAAACAAATTATCGGACACATTATTATTTATAAACTACATATTTTAAATTTATCATTTAACAAATTAATATTTAAAAGTTAAATGATGAGTTCAATTTAAATAATAATATTTTGATATATTTTCATAAAAATTTCCATTTTTTAATATTGACATTAAAGAAGTTGTAAATTATGTAATTGAATAAATTTATAATTTTAAGAGAATTATATGAAAATAGAAATACATTCCCTTTTATAATATATTTACGTTGACATGAAATTCAAAGTTTTACTATATATATATGACTTTGTGTTTTGTTCAATAATTGATATATCAGAGTCAACAAATTTTAAACGAGGCTGATAACGTATTCTTACTACAATTTGTTTTTCAATCAAGTCAATTAGATATTTCTGCGTTGTGAGGACAGATGCCTCAAGTGTACCGATTAGCATCTTCTATTCACGGGACAATTCAGCTTCTTTTTTCGACTCTTCACTTAATAATAATAATAATAACAGCTTATTTATATCCCACAAACTAGAGATTTATTGATAAACTATATTTAAATTTTTTCTGCGAATATTAAATATTAAATAATTAATGTTTCTTAATTTTTTATAAAAATTCCAGTAATTTCATCCAATATCTAATTTAAATAACACGAGATTTTAAACATGTGATGCTTTTAAAACTCAAATAGAATTACTGTTAAAAAATTTAAAGCATTGTAATTAATATTATAATATAACTTCAGTGAAAAACAATATTAAGCTTTAACGACAAAAATATCAGTTTTTTTTAAACGGAAGAACTCACGGTCACTATTATTTGGATACGTACTGAGTAAACTTTCAAATTGACGTAACAACCTACAAATCATTCCAACTGTGTACTCCGAACTAGGCAAGCCTTGTACGACATACTCGATCGAGATAGTGTAGATAGGAAGATTTGAACATAGGACCTTTTGGCCCCTTGCCTCCCACGTCACCAACTTGACCATCCCTTAGGGGCAAAAAAAATTAGTACGCCTTTTATTATTTACAATATATTCACAAATAACTAATAAAACTTATTAATCATATTAATATAAATTTTAATAACAAACTATTACAATTTTTCGTTTTATAAATAAGTCATTAAAATAACATTACTTTAATCTCAATATTATAAATTTTAATATGAGCAAAATGTAGAGCCTATTAACAAGAATTAGGCTTAAGTCAACTATTGTCAAAATGACTAAAATTAGTTATTTGAATAGTTGATCCTTACCACTTATAAACTTTTTAACATTTTCATGTTTAGTCAATATAGGATATTATTCTATACTCGTTAATTAGCATATTGACTCAAAAATTTAAAAAGAATAGTATATCATACCAAATTGCAATTTCAAATTGTATTAGACAGTTTTAAATTAAATTAATCCATACAATAAATAGTGATAAATAATATTGAACGTGAAGCTTTAATAGCATAACTAACCAAATTCCATCGCAAGAAATTACTCAAAGAATAATATTAATAATAGAACTTAATAACATCATTTAAATATTAATGTTGAAATTGGATATATAAATATATATTTCTTACAGGTAAATTTTATAAATAATTTTTATTACAAAGATATAAAATGCTTCCATTTTCAGGAGAAAAAAAGCACCACATTTATTGTCATATCGAAGAATAGAAACATATGCGTCTCTACAACCATAAGGCCAAGTAATCAAAACACTTGAGCGGGTTCAAGAGGTGTATACAAAGATGAAGCTTCTGGAACCTTTGAAGACTCAGAAACTCGAGGCTTATGCATACGATCAAATGTAGACTTTGGTTTTGATCGTAGAGGTTTTTCTTGAGTTGTTTGAGGATGTTTTTACTCTCTAATCAAAGGATAATTGAATTTGAATACCTTTGAATAGTCAACTTCTTCTAGATACTTTTATACACATGAGACGGATATGATGGCTGTGTATTTGGGAAATTCGAAAAGGATGAGCCATCTATCGTCTTAGATTGAGTTGTAATCTGTATGCATATCAGCTTCCATTTCTTGTACAATCCCTTGTATCTCTTGTATCTTTCGAACTTTGAAGTCGAAATCTGGTCACATATAATGGGCAGAGATGTATTGTTGAAGTTCAACATCAAGTTGCTGAATCTAAGCTTTGTAAGATCGATACATCGTTTGTATCTGTTCTGAAACAAAATTGACTTTCTTACGAGTAACAATGTTTTATTGACTAATTCCATCCAACTTGGAATCAATCTTTCTCATAACTTTGTTTTGTACTACTGCGTTAGATGTTTGCCAGTTAAACACTTCATCAAATGGATTTGATGTAAGTGCTCCTTGTGAAGTAATTCCTGACGCTCTGATATAAGAGTTATAGACAACCTGTTGTGTCTCATCAGTACTCCTGGATAATTGAGGAAAGCCATCCTCGTATAGTCTTGCCATCATACAGGGTATAGGAGTAGGAGTCAAAACAAGAATTGCTGGCTTAAATCTGCTAGATTCATTAGTAGATATGTATGTAGATGACCTGAGCATCTCTTTAAGATACTTGGGTCTGGATCTTTCTATCATTAATAGACCATTTGGATTGTCTTGATCTGGATCACCTCCAAGAGGGTGATAGTCACGAGAAGGTAACCACCGAGATTTGGGCTTTTGCTTCTTCTTCCTTCTCTGTTGATATCTTGGATCATCATCATCACTATCTGACTCAAGGTTGAAACAAATTTCACGATCTGGTTCGTACATGGATGAGTTGACATCCCATACAAAGTGTCTACGATGATTACTGGCATATACTGAATCTCCGTTAGATTTGAAATAATAAATAGAAGGATTGTTTTTATCTTCCGTATGAGAATATACGGGCTGGATCTTAAGGCTTGTTGCCCTAGATGATAGAATAGGATGTTCAGTGAGCTGGATCATCAAGATTGCTCCTGATGTTGAAGGACCAGGCGTGTCATCGCTGGGCCGTGCATAGATGGATTTTCCTAAGCCATCTCTCAGTGTCTTCAGAATCGGAGGAGTCGTTATATGAAAAGAGTGTTGATGAGGCGCATGGAATACCTTCTGGTTGTTGGTAATCCATTAAGTTGACATCAACTTTTCAAGCTCTTGTGAAGGCAACTGCTTTGAGATCTGGATGATAGTAGTCTGATCATTGCATCGATCAGTAACCATGTAGAGTGCATCCGAAGTACAGTTTGGAAAGTAGAGTTTGTAGTTGTAGATCTGAGATCACACTATTCTAATCTGGATCTTTGGGTAATTTCTTTCACACGAGGTATAGTAATAGATAACACACTATGAATACTACGAATACTTAGTAAAAACGGTTCCGATAATAAATATTGTACGGATTTAACAATGGTAAAGAAGACTCACACACACAATTTTTTACAAGCACATGAGTAATTTTTACTAAATTTTCAATTTTGTTTGATAAAACATGCTTTATACTAGAAGGCAAACTAGACAAAGACAAACTTGACGATAAATGAGCTGGATCTGAAGAAGTTTCCATAATTCTTATACAACTCTCTTCTTGCTCAATTCCTAACCTGAATCAATGTTACCTGTTTGACAAAGATGCGAAGGTTGACTAGGTTTCCAAGTAAACCACAAGCAGTAGCGGAAAACCCTCTGTAGCATAAGGCTAACAGGACACAAGGTGATAAACACCAAGTGTTATGTAGGAGAAGAATTGGATGTTCAAAACTTGACCACAAACAAACCAAGGTTGTTGGAACCCATTACTGGATATCCAACCTCTTATGAAAAAAACCGAAATAGACCAGAGCATTTCCACTCTTGCTTTGATACCATATCTGTTGGATCCCGTTTCCGAAATCGAACTACTTACACAGATTCCTTAAAACGAAGGAAACTAAAACCTCAAAATAATTTAAACATGCTTAAAAGGAGTCGGGGCCCAACAAAGGTAAGGGACAAAGTGTTCCCAGCTTTGTTTTGTTCTGGCTCTGATACCACTCAGGGTGCCCAAAGGGCACATAGGGAAATTATGACAATACTCTAGTTAACCCTATGGTTAATACCACTCTAAACAACCACATCTGGTTGACATCATCGA
>JANVCL010000131.1:80478-91153 GCA_026546855.1 Erythroxylum incrassatum | reverse complement strand
TATCCCATTGGCCCAAGTCGGGACCGGAGAAAATTATTATTTAATCGAGATTATTAATTTATCGAATATTCATTTATCGAGGTTTTACTGTACCATGAACCAGAATCTTACTCTTTTGTAGTGAAACAAGCAAGAAATAAACTTTCTGGCTCATCTTTATCTTTTTCTTCTGCAAAATTTGCTTGTTTTTCATATCGACAACATTTTTCTATATGATCAGGTTTATCACAATAGTAACACTTTTTTAGTTTTTTCTTTACTATGGATGCATTTGAATGTTGACTTATGTCATTTGATCTCCACTTCCTCTATTTCTTCTGCCTCCTCTTCTTCCTCAAAAAGAATATCCTCCAAGATGGTTTTTGTTGTTTCTACGCTCATAGACAACTTCATTGCCTTTAAAAACTTGCATTTTTGTCTTAAAAGCCTTCTCGGTGGAACTCTTCTAATAGTTGTTTTGCCTATCTTCAGGGGATTGTAAGGAGCCTAAAATCTCATCAACAGTTAAAACACTTAAGTCTTTTGATGCTTCTATGACAACAACAATAGATTCATATTCTTGGGACAAACTCCAAAATATTTTTTCAACAACCTTTTGATCAGACACCTGCTCACCATACTTTCTCATCTAATTAACTATTTCTATAAGATTGATGGAATATTCATGAATAGAATCTTCATTTTTCATAATGAAGCTTTCGAACTTCCTACGAAGTGTCTAAAGCTTAACTATAAGCACTTTCTCTGTGCCTCAGTATCCATTCTTAAGTGCATCCCAAGCATCTCTTGCCTTTATTGCCGTAGAAATTCGAGAAGAGAAAATTGCATCATCTATAGCCTATTGAATGAAGAAAAGAGCCTTAACGTCTCTCATTCTCATCTCTTTTAAGGTTATCTGCTGCTGCACTTTCTTCAGTATAGCCTTTCTCCACTATCTGCTGCTACACTTTCTTTAGTATAGCCTTTCTACTAACTCCCATAGATCTTGGGAGATAAAGAGAGTTTTTATCTTTGTACTTCAAACGTCATAGTTGTTGCCTTGAAAAATTGGAATGGCAGGTTATAATCACTCCATTTGATATGTTAGCCATCACAAGACTTTGCATAGGCCTAAAAGAAGGCTCTGATACCAGATGTAAAGAAAGAAAGTGGGTGGACAAAAAAACAGAATAAAGTTCTCACACACAAATTTTATCAAACTCTTGAAAGGCACCTAAGATATAAACTTCAAATAATGTTTATTCAACTTGTGTCTCCTTAAATACAAGTAGAAAAGATAACATAACATCAAAAATCAAAACAATGACAAGCACATTCAAAAAATGCTTTCTAAAATCAGGAAGTCATAATAACAAACCAAAAAATCAGGACACCAAGTATCTAACTTTTGACTAAGTAATAAACACTAGTAAAATGGAACTTACATGACTAACAAACTTACTAGATTTCTGCGTTAATCCCTAACATTCTTGCCCCAAAATGACATCGTTTTACTTTTTTAAGGCGAAAACAAGGTTGAGACGGGGTATACGTCATTTTATGTTTTTTGAAACGAAAACATGATTGAAACGAAATATTTGAGATAGAAGATCTGATGCCTATTTTTATTTACATTAATTACGAAAGGTCTAGACTAAACTAAACTTATTGGGCTGGGCTCGTGCTATCATAGGTATGATGGTGCTTCCAAAGGCCTAAACGAAACTTGTTGGGCTGGGCTCGCAAACTATCTTTCGTTATTTCTTTTTTTTTTAGGGGATCTTTCGTTATTTCTTCCTTTTATATATTTATTTATCCCAAAATAATAATTCTTATTTAATTTAATAATTGTCACTTTAAGGAGTCAGGTGACAAACGGGGGTTAGGAAAATGGTATTCTCAGGCAACCCACTATCTCTTACCGTCCCAGACCCCGCCTTCGAGTCGTGGCTCCGAGACTCCGGCTACCTCGAAATTCTCGACCAAACCTCCACCACCAGCACAGCCGCCGCTGCCACCACCAACGCTGCCTCCACCACCCACTCCGATACCGCCACTTCAACTACTAGCGTAACCGGTGGCTTCTTCGTTTCTTTATTTTCTCATGTCCTTACTTTGCTCTCTGTCTTCACTCTCAATCCCTTCTCTAAGCTCACCACCGATGACTTCTCCGTCCAAACTCCTTCTTGGACTCGCTCGTTTTTTGGGGATTGTGGGTCCTATTCGTTGCCGTGCGGTTCTCACCAGGCCAGGCTTCGTGTTCATGAAAATATCAAGCGTTATGCTAGAAATTACGCTTCTCTCTTCATTCTCTTCTTTGCTTGTACTCTGTATTGTACTCTCTCTCTCTCTCTCTATCTCTTTTCATGTATTTATGTTTATGTGCGAGTTTAGTGGTTTTATGTTTGGTTTCGGATGAAAATTGAGGAGATGCTATGAAATATTTATAGATTTTGGAATGAGGTGCTACTTCAATTTGATACAAGATATAGAAACCAAAAATCAATGTCGGTCTTGTTTTCGTGTTCCATTTGTTGTATATCAACCGGGATAAGTGTGGGTTTGGGCTAAATTGAGGGGAAGGTTCTAAATTGTTGTCCTTTGGACATGACATATGAACTTCTTCTTATCTGTCTGTTCCAATGACTTGGTGAATGATGTTGCTGTTTTAGGTATCAAATGCCACTTGCTCTGATTGGACTGGTATCAAGTTTGGCAGTATGGGATACTTTTAAGTTCTGTAGCGATAAATGGGGATGGGATCGGTACCCCATGATCCGCCATGTTTTGGTTCGTGCTGCTCAGTGTGGTGAGTTGCCTCAGTCGTTTTGGCTCTCAAAGTTAAATGATTTTTTCTTGGCCCTTCTGCTCAGAGGGTCGTATAGTAACTGTAAGATGTGTAGCTTTGAACTTATGTAGATAAACCATTCCAGTGTGCAAAGTAGGAATAGCAGACTGCTCTAAAGGAATATTGGCCAGAAATGGTTTTGATCTTCTTTGTGGTTGCAACTTCAGCTGTTAACTTGATAGGTGACTGACATTTTGCAAAAATTTTGTTCGTATGATTTACTTTTCAGCTTGGATCAGAGGTGAAATGCAGGAGTATATAAGCAATGTCTGATTTATATGGATTGAACCTATTAGTTGAACACCTAATTGTGATCGGGGAAGCTGAATAAAGGAAACTACCTCTACTATTGGGACTAGGGTGGCATCTTGGTAGATCCATTAGAAATACGATATTGTTTAAGAAACAGTAGCTTGACTTGGGTTGGGGGTCGGAAGAAAGTCAAAGACCATGAGAATGGGGAAATGTCATTACATTGGGAAGATAATCCTGTTCCACTCATAATGCATAGCAAAATCGTAAGAGTCAAATCAAATTCACAGCAATGCTATATCTTCCAGCAATTTCTGTAATACTAAACCATTTTTATTTGATCTATCCATCATCTCGTCTTTCCTCGTGTTTACACTATCTCTTGTTGATGCTTCGCAAGCTTAATTGTAACATGGACATGACTAAATAAATTTTCAAAATTATGCTGTTGATTTGACTGGTTATTTATGACATACCATGAAAAGAGTTATGTATCCATAAGTTGCAATTGGGAACTGTTCGAACGTTGTGTTTTGAACACCTTTAGTATGTGGCTGCCAGTTATAGAAAAGGCATTTTCGTTGTTATTTCATGTGAGGAATTCTTGCTTCAAAAGGGGTATTTCTTGTTGAGTATTTCAATTGCACCAATCGAGAATCACTTTCAGTCCCTTTTTATTATTTTCCTTATGTTTTGGGACTTGTGTGGATTTATTGGGGACTCTGTTCTGTGATGTTTAATCAAGGGCAGTAGCAAGATAGTGGTGGACAATGACAATTATTTTTCTTTGCTTGCTTGACTATATTGTCTCATCATTGCAGCAACTGCGGTTATTCTAATACTCTTAAACGTTCAGATGGCTCTCTTTTATGCATTTGCTGTCAGTTATGCAGGTAATAATAAATATTTTGCTGGATTTGCTTGCTACTACCTATTTTATACTGTGGATTCTGGAGGCCAATCTAGCAATAAGCTCGGTGGTTCTAAATTGCCTTTAGGATGTGCAGAAAAGGCGCAAAACACATACAAAGCTTATATTGTTTAAATTGACAGAAGATAAATATTTTATTCTCTTGCAAGATGCTCTCAATGCAAAATAATTAGTCTACCTAGCTTTACGGTAGTGATTTGCAAAGTGAGGTTCACATTCTTCAAACTAATCCTATTTCGGAAGTAGATTTTGATTTTTTTTTCTAATCATGGTTTACTAAAAAAGGAGTCTAGTTGGAGCTTAGGATTTAGAAGGAAGGGTGGTGGCTAGGGTTAGAAACTCTGCTTAGAAAGAGAGATGTCGGCTAGGGTTCATGCCAATTACTTGTACCATATATGATTTACAAGCTCTCTAGTTAAACACTTATACTTTGCTCTATATCAGGAAATCAGTAATCAAGCATTGACATATAGTACTGGTCAACTGTTTTTCCCTCGTTTCCAATGACGACTTGGATCTGCAAGACCAATCTTTTTCATTCAATAACTTCTGTTTTCCTTTACATGAGTTTTGGTTTCTGCATTCTTTTCAGTTATGATTCTGCATGCGGCCTTCAGAAAGCTAACTCCTGCAAAGCAACCATCTAGAAGGAGATGATGAAGCCAACCAGTGCAAATTAATCAGAGACATGAGAGGGCTCAAGTTTTGTAACAGTTTACTCGATTGAGCAACTAGATCAGCTTTATATATGTTGCCCCCATCTTGAAGTTGGGAGACACCTGATGATATCCGAGTAATCCGAGTACTGTTTACAACCTCTTGCCAGTGGAATGAGAAGGGCAATATGAAGTTGATTTTTGATCTTGTATGAAACGATGTTATAAATTTCTTTATCTTGAGTCTCATCATCTGACGCAGATCCCTTATTGTATGTAGCTTGGATAGATCTTCCAGTTAGTATTTGATAAAATATTTGTCTTTCTAGCGCACATAATCACTCAAGGTTCAATATTTAAACATAATTTCAATTATATTTCCCTCATTTTTTACAAAATTGATAATTTTTACTTTTTTTTCTAAATTACTTCATATATGAGTACTTATAAGATCACAAACAACATTTGTAACTTTCGATTCTATTTAATTGTAATTGCAGTGCTAGGCAAACTCGATGGCTTTCATATTATTCCTCTTATATATAATCATAACAAAAATACGTAATAAAATGGAATTGAAATGTTTACTAATACTAAGCAATCGATAATAAAATGTTTTATCATTTTTAAAACACAGATGTATAGAAAAAACTCTTTCTTTTTTAACTTTTAACGTTACTCTACTACTGACATGCATGTTTTTGTCCACTCCCAGCATTGTGGCAGAACTCGAACAGGTTGAGTACTATACTTTAATCAAAATTCTGATTAATTGAATTGATTTCTGAAATTAAGGCGCATTAAGATCAGGGAGGAATTAAAACTGAAGGGACCAGTAATGTGGGTTTCAGGTAGGGTAAGCTTTCCGATTCCATCATACGAAGTTAATATAATTGAATAGCAAAATCAATAGACTATAATAAACAAAATTGAAGTCCCAGAAATCACTAATAAATACAATTAGTGGTCATCAAACTTGTATGTTTATAAAATCGACAAGCCATCTAATTACACAGCAATTAATTCGTAAGTTGCAAAATAAATGAAGACAAAACTGTAGAGAAGGAAAAAAATGGTAATACGGCAAGCCAATTTCTTACAATGATATGTACATCATCATATCTGAAAGAATGCATCACCAGTTGACATTGCTACAAAATAAATATGTTATCCGACTCCAATCCCATCATTCAATTTGAATTGGCATCCCGTGAAACGTGCCCTTGCCATCTACATTCGGACAAATGATCAATTCAGAAAACAACAATTTTCAAGAATAAGTGCTTACAAGGACGTATTCTGAGATTCAGGGAGAGCTTAGTTGTTGGCAATCGTCAAGAAGTGTTAGATTCAAATCTTCAATTGGGTTTCAGGAAGCGTCAGGCTATGATTGTGCATGTTCATAAGGATATTTTTTGTTCACTTGTGTGAAAGATGGCAAGTGTGTTTTGGTCCATTTAATTGAGGGTTGCTCTAATGTCATAATCAACAACTTGTCTGGGGTTAATGTCCCCTAAACGTACAAGTAAAAGTGAAAAGAAGTTTACTCGATCACATTCAAAAAACGGAAGAATGCATGTATAGGCAAAATTTCTTATATGGCACAGCTGCTCATGGAGCAGGAAGCAATCACATTTTCCCCATTTTGAAAACCAAAATGCTCAAGCTTGAAATATAGACTAACCTTGATAGTAAAAACCTCGCAAGGGGACTCATATTGGCATTTGAAGTAAAATCTTTGACTTGTTGCTTTTTTCTGGTATCAGTTTCAGAGTTTAAATGTTGTGTCCCTTCATGAGGTGTCTTGAGCCTGGTGAACAGGAGAGCAGCAAGCTCCTGTAAATCTTTCATTGAAGGCTCCTTGGAGCTGCAAAAAATTACTTTTCTTCAGCAGCTTAACCTATATTACTTCAATTGACATCATAAGAAGGCACTAGTAGTAAAACGTAAATAAAAAGGCAATTTTCTTTTAACTTTATGTAAACTTCTTAGAACCTTGCTAATTGTTGAAGCAAATTTCTGACAAGGACATCACAAGATCCAGGCTTCTTCCGCTCCATATTTACTAATGCACTAGTAACTGCTTTCACAACCGATCCTTCTGAATCATCAGCAACTGCCTACATTGTACACATCAAACTATATGAAGCTAATGCACAGAGCTAGCCAACAAGAAAATAATACAACTAAGAGCATGTATCCCACAGCACTAAGTTACTATTTAATAATAAGTCATCAGAAAAAGACTTCCCACAGCACTAAGTTACTATTTAATAATAAGTCATCAGAAAAAGACTTCCCACAGCACCAAGTTACTATTTAATAATAAGTCATCAGAAAAAGATAAGAAAATACATTAAAAATTGTAGGGCAAGATAGGTTGACACGAAATAAATTGCAGATGTTACAATCCTGGCTTACAAGGACCAAAAACAAACTCTTGGCAGCATATCCAAAAGCTATGCAGAGCACCAAGGCCATGAATTAGTCCTGTCAGTTAGTCATTTATTGTCAAACCCATTATGCTGACCAGGAACTTTTACTGTGATGAGCTCTGAATATCTTTCCCTATAGTCAGTCCTGACCATCTATATACAGCTCATACACATTATACTGATGAAACTTTGAGGGCTTTAGTTTCTATGACGTAGATAGTCAAGCTTGAAGTTCATCTAAACAACTATCAAACTAGCATCAGGAACACTATTTTGTACAAGAACAAGTTTGCATCTAAAAGCAGCTCTTCAAAATCCGTGAAGATGATTTGAGAAAAAATATCTCAACATTACCATGAGGAATTGCATGGATCTGTTTCTGAATGTTTACCTCTTTTACAGATGGGATAAGCAAAACAGACAAAGGGGCCGTAGATGATGCTATTCTTGCACTTTCTTCATCTTCTCTCAATTGACGTGATCTTGAGAGTACTTTCGGTGCATCGAAGTAGTCATGAGAATTTCTGCAACAGAGAATTTCTCATTAATAAACAACAATGAACTCCCTCCATCTTCTCAAGCCAAAAGTTACAGATGTATCAAATAATACACACCTAGAAGAATCAGAGCTATTTGTCATTTGCTCTCTTCCTTTATTTTCATGGCCATCATTATTTAGCTTGCTCACTGCAGATCTTCCCCTAATATTTCCCTTCTGCAGACCTCCTTGAAATGCAGCTTTTGCCTGGACAGGTATCAGTCAAAGATTTTCTCAACATGAGTAAAAGAAAAAAGATAAAAAGGGAAAATTAGGAAAAGGTCAAAGACTTGATTTACAAAAGTATGGCTCAAGAAAACTGTACCAAATTGCATTTCAAATTTAAAGCAAACAATCAATTACTAGCCGCATCATAAAAAAAGTTATACAAGCTGCAACATCATCAATGGCCCATAATGTTTTGTTAATTATTGTTAGCATTCAGCCACAACCCATAGTTCAGCCCAAGCCCATCCAAACCTACATTCGTAGGGGCAAGATGGGGAAAGGAACCACTGCTGCCAGTTAGGCAGGTTGTTAGGCAAACTATTGAGAGTTAGTTATGGAGAGATTGTAGACAGCAAAGGAATATAGCAAAAACAGAGGGGAGAGGCATTCATTGATTTCATTCATCATCTTTGATATATATAAGCCTGGAGAATATTTTTCCAGGAGGAAACTACTGCTGTACTTCTATCTAATACGTAAATAATACAATCTCTGAGGTTTACCTATCAATTGGTGCTTTCATTGAGAGGCCAAGTGGATAGAGATTGTATGCACACTCGAATGGAAGCTAGAGTAACCGCAGTTGAGGCGTCTCTCTGGAGGCAGGAATCATCCCTTTCAGCTCAAGAAGGGATGGTTAAATCGCATGACACCACTCTGAAGGATCTTCGATCGTAGTTGGGCTCGTTGATGGCTAGTGTGGAGACGTTAGCCAAATCTCAAAATTTGCTTCAATCGGAGCTGAGGGATGGGTTCCAATCCTTGTTGGCCAAGAACCCACAAAAACAAAAGGGGGTTGGTGAGGGAGAAGAGCCGCAGGCATCCCACCATGCGTCATCTTTTGCTGGTGGCGATAGACCGGCGCGTCTCTCCTCGGGGTCCGCCGGCAACGACAGACCCGCAGGCGGTGTGCAAGGCGTTGAGCACCAACAACAAGGTGATCACGTGTCGTCGGTGGCCACCGAGCGTGCTTAGGAAGAATATCGGAATGTCACACGAAGGGTGGACCTCCCAGCTTTCCATGGAGATGACCCCTTTACCTAGATCACTAGGACTGAGTCGTACTTTATGGTCCATGAAATTCCGCTTGAGCTTCGTTTACCCATGGTACAGATTTGCATGGAAGGGTCGACGTTATATTAGTTCATGACTCTACGTGAGTTGGACCCCTGTATGACGTGGGAGAGGTTTAAACAAGCACTGTTCAACCGTTTTGGGAGCAGGGATGGAGACCCGATTGAACAATTAAAATAAGTGTGCCAACGTGGTTCAATAGACAAGTATATTGACGAGTTCGAAAGAGTAGCATCATAGATAGGCCACTTTCCAGAAGATTGGTATATGAGCTGCTTTTTGGGGGGTTTACGAGAGGAGATACGAAACAGGGTTAGGACCCATGACCCTCCTACTCGACTAGGTTAATCTCCATCGCCAGGAAAGTTGAGAAGGAATTGGTGGGGGAAGGAGTAATACGACCTGGAGAATGGAAACACAAACCTGGGAATTTCTCTCCAAGCTACGGTCCTCGTATGGAAGCTTTCAATTCTCCACGCCCGCCTCAGCCAAGTAATGCAGTGGGTAACTCCAGAAGTGAAGTGAGGGATTTGCACAACAAGACCTGAAGCCATATGATGGAAACTCAACGACCCGGAGGTTCAAGATGGAAGGGGACAAGAAATTTGTTTTATGAACAGCTTATGGAGAGGAGGGCCAAGGGGCTATGTTTTAAGTGTGGACAAACTTTTGGTCCACTTCATAAATGCCCAGATAAAGAGTTCAGGTTAATTGTGTGGGAGGGCGAGGAATCGGATGTTGAGTTGAATAACACTAAAAATGTAGAGTGCGAACAGCAGCAGGAAGAGTGGGAGTTGGTGTGTAATTCGGTGGAGTTTGGTGAGTTGGAGATGGATAAATCTTCGCCAACAAAATCCATGGTTTTAATTGGTAAGCTTAGGGAAATGCCAATTGTCATTATGGTCGACAGCGGAGCTAGCCATAATTTTGTGTCCAGCCGGTTGGTTAAAGCCTTGGGTCTTGCCATTACACTAACTAGGACATTTGGAGTTCGGTTAGGTGATGAACATTGGTCTTTTTCTCAAGGAATTTGCAATAAGATTAAATTAGAGTTGAATGGGGAAGAGTTCAGTGTAAATGCTTATGTGTTTGATACGGGTGGGCCAGATTTGATCCTAGGGGTTGCTTGGCTGGAAACATTAGGAGTGATGAGAGTCGATTGGAAAAAAATGTACATGTCTTTTGATCGGAAGGGGATGGAGTTCACCTTACAGGGAATCAACATGCAGGCTTTATCTCCTCATGCTGTACAACAGATTCTAAAATACCAGAAAATGGAAGTTTTCTGTTATGGTCGATGAGAGTTGGAGGACCCTTATCTAAAGGGATGGGAACCTTGGGAGGAGATCAATTAAAGGAGTTGCATTCTGTTTTGTTCAAATTTGGGACAGTTTTTCAGGAACCGAGGGGTCTCCCACCTAGGAGGGCTCATGATCATGCTATTAACTTAAAGGAGCGGGCAGCACCTGTGAGTATTCGTCCCTATAGGCATGCACACCATCACAAGGATGAAATTGAGAGGCAAATTCGGAATCTACTGGAAATCGGGGTTATCTGGCATAGCATAAGGCCATTTTCAAGCCTGGTCATTCTTGTCAAAAAGAAAGATGACACTTGGCGGATGTGCGTCGACTACCGAGCTTTAAATAAGCTCACAATACCCGACAAGTTCCCAATTCCTATAGTGGATGAGTTGATGGAGGAATTATACGGAGCAAAGTACTTTTCCAAGGT
>JANVCL010000131.1:67528-80378 GCA_026546855.1 Erythroxylum incrassatum | reverse complement strand
ATACCCGACAAGTTCCCAATTCCTATAGTGGATGAGTTGATGGAGGAATTATACGGAGCAAAGTACTTTTCCAAGGTGACTTACGGTTGGGTTTTCATCAAATCAGAATCAGAGATGAGGACACTTATAAGACGGGGTTCCGAACTCATGAGGGACATTATGAGTTCCTCGTAATGCCTTTTGATCTCATGAATGCGCAGGCTACTTTTCAGTCCACCATGAATTCAATCTTTAAACCTTGGTTATGGAAGTTCGTCTTGGTGTTTTTTGACGATATTTTGGTTTATAGCCCTAGTTGGGATCAACACTTGGAACATTTGGCTTGTGTCCTGCAATTGCTACTTGATAATCAGCTGTTGGCAAATCAGAAAAAGTGCACCTTTGGTCAGCAGTCAGTGGGGTATTTAGGCCATATTATCTCTAGTGAAGGGGTAGCAATGGATCCTTCAAAAATCCAAAGCGTTTTAGAGTGGCCTATTCCTAAGGATGTGAAGGAGGTACGGGGATTCCTTGGCCTTACCGGATACTACCGGAAATTTGTCAAAGACTATGGCAAAATTGCCAAACCCCTCACTGATCTCACCAAAAAGGATGGTTTCAGCTGGAATAGGGAATCCCAAGTAGCTTTCAATGAGTTAAAGCAAAAGATGACTTCCTCACCAGTTCTTGCACTGCCCGATTTTTCCAAGGAGTTCTCCCTCGAATGTGATGCATAAGATAGGGGATTGGGTGCTGTCTTAATTCAAGAGCATCCTCTAGCATATTTTAGTAAGGCTTTGGCTGAATCCACATTTTCTAAATCAGTTTATGAGAAGGAGGTAATGGCCATTCAACATTGGAAGCACTTTCTAGTAGGAAGACACTTCAAGGTCTACACTGACCATAAGAGCTTGAAGCACTTATCAGACCAACGCATTCCCTCTATAGACCAACAATGTTGGCAAGATAAATTGTTGGGTCTAGATTTCGAAGTGATTTATAAACCTGGCAAACTAAATGGGGCAGCAGATGCACTCTCCCGGGTTGAAGAGGATAGGTTATTGTTTTCAGCCATTTCTGCTCCATTTTGGCTCGATATGGATGTTGTTCGTCAGAAAGTTCAGGAGGATTCCTAGCTCCACCATATTCTGATAGCCCTCCAACAAGATCCTCACTCAAAACCTGGTTATCACTGCAGAGATGGGTTATTATTCTACAAAAACCGACTAGTCCTTTCAGCAAATTCTGTGCTCATTCCTCAGTTCTTGCATGAGTATCATGCTTCTCCTCTAGGAGGGCACTCGGGTTTCCTCAAGACTTATAAAAGGTTAGCTTCCGGATTATTTTGGTTGGGCATGAAGTCTTCAATTCAGAAGTATGTGAGGGAATGCATCATTTGCCAAAAGAATAAGTATTTGGCCATGTCTCCTGCTGGACTTTTACAACCTCTGCCTATTCCTCAGCTAATTTGGGATGAAATCTCTATGGATTCTATTTTTGGACTCCCTAAATCTCGTGGTTTTAAAGTCATTTTAGTGGTCGTGGATCGCCTTTCTAAGTATGCCCACTTCCTACTCCTCAAACATCCATTCACTGCCAAAACAGTGGCTGAAGTCTTCATCCGTGAGATAGTTCGCTTGCATGGCATCCCTAGTTCTATTTTGAGTGATCGGGATCCACTTTTCACTAGTAACTTTTGGAAGGAGCTGTTTAAACTACAAGGAACAACTCTAAAAATGAGTTCCTCTTACCATCCGCAAACGGATGGTCAAACAGAAGTGTTGAATCGGTGTTTAGAAACCTATCTCCGTTGCTTTACCTCTGAACAACCGAAGAATTGGTCTTACTGGCTAACATGGGCTGAATACTGGTATAATACTAGTTTTCATGTTTCATCCGGGAAAACTCCCTTTGAAGTAGTTTATGGCCGCCTACCACCTACCCTTCTTCAGTTTTCCAAAGGGGAAACTCAGGTGGAATCTGTGGAACTAGCATTGATCGATAGGGATGAAGCTTTGAGACGGCTGAAACACAACCTATGTCGTGCACAGGTTCTGATGAAGAAGGCTGCTGATAGCCATAGAAGGGAGGTCCATTTCCAAGAAGGAGATCTGGTTTTTGTGAAGCTCAGACCACATAGGCAGTCCTCTGTTGCACGAAGAATCTGTCCTAAGCTTTCAACCCGTTATTATGGACCTTTTAAGAACATTGGCAAGGTAGGGCAGGTTGCCTATCAATTGCAACTCCCTCCCTCATCCAAAGTCCATCCAGTCTTTCATGTTTCCCAACTTAAAAAGGCAGTTGGTGATCATTCTGTCGAGCCTTCACTTCCTCACGGGTTGGAAATGGATCATGAAGACTTCACTAAACTGGAAGCAATTTTGGCTTCCCGTATGTCTCAATCTAAGGGCAGCAACATCCTTCAAAAGCTTGTTCGTTGGAAGGCCAAACCAGCTGAAGAAGCTACTTGGGAGGATGCAGATTTCATCAAGGGGCAATTTCCTTCAGTCCACCTTGAGGACAAGGTGACTCTTGAGGAGGAGGGAAATGTTAGCATTCGGCCACAACCCATAGTTCAGCCCAAGCCCATCCAAACCTACATTCTTAGGGGCAAGATGGGGAAAGGGACAACTGCTGCCACTTAGGCAGGTTGTTAGGCAAACTATCGAGAGTTAGTTATGGAGAGATTGTAGGCAGCAGAGGAATATAGCAAAAAACAGAGGGGAGAGGCATTCATTGATTTCATTCATCATCTTTGATATACCATATAGGCCTGGAGAATATTTTTCCAGGAGGAAACTACTGCTGTACTTCTATCTAATACGTAAATAATACAATCTCTGAGGTTTACCTATCAATTATTGCCATCAAGACATTTAACAATTAGCTCAAGCTGTTGGATGAGGCTTAAGAATGATCCATACGGTAACTTTAGCAGTCACAAGAGGCCCATTCATTGAAAAATCACTCAACCCAAACACTTTATTTGTTTCGTGATGTGCTAGAATGGTTCAACACTTAGGATTCAGCTTATAATGTAAGTCATTTGCACATAAATAGTAGGAATAACCTCAGCAAGATTCAATGCACTGTCCTCCAATGAGGAACTTGAGGTTCTCTCTTGTATTCCTAATCTGGATTTAGGAGTCCGAGGGAAATCGGATTCATCATGTTGGCTACGGAAAACAACAGTTCCACTGGTAGAAGCATCTTCAAGAGAAGCATACACGTTGCCAGACTGCACAGAAAATTAACAATAACAGAATAAATGGGTAAGCAGAGCTGAAAGAAAATGAACAGGCATTTTCAACTCTTGGGAGGACAAATGATACCTGACTGCCCTGATCTCGGAACACAGCTGACGACTGATACCCTCTGGGACTCCTAATGACAACAGTTCCGGTCCCACTTACTTCATCCTGGCAGTTAAAACCATAAATTCAACTTAAGAAATGTAACCCTAAATTCTATGACTGAGCAATTGAATTAACCCTAAATTTTTGACTGAGCAATGGAATTTACTTTCACCAGATCACTATTGTGTTATAATGAAGGTGGTAGCACCATGGAGGACTAAACATGTCATCTTCCCTAAGAGCACTGATAGGCCAGTTAACCCAACGTTGAAGAGAAGACAACTTATGAATTCCTCAAATCCTTCACCCACCCCCCTTCACCCTCCTTTAACTCATTTTTATCTTTCTTTTTTCTTCAACAACATTGCTCAACTCTTAACCCATAAAAGGTAAACTTTGAGAATTCAGGACCCAATATGTAAGAGGTGAAAAAAAAAATCATGAGAAAAAGAGGGTAAAAAGGCATACATCATCATTGGAATTATTTTGATGTTCATCATGATATGAATCTCGAGCATCTTTAGCAAAAGTAATCTCTGGAGATTCCTGATGAGCATTTCCATGGATGGACGACAAATGGTTTCCACTCTCAAAATATCTTCTTTGGCTAACCCTATTGTGTGAAAATTCTGATTTCTTCTCTCCAATCTGAGGTGGTCTTCCAGCACTTCTAATTGTTCCGGTACCCTGTGATCCACCAATACTGAAATCCCATCCAGCATTTTTCAGGATTTTCCCCTGACTGCTAAGATTCACAAATGTCAGTCTGAAAGGCAACAAAAATTTGAAAAAATCTGGCAGCAAACAAACTCAACCAACCTAGCATGCACGGTTCCTTCAGCCTTTACATCTCGTATCACCTTCACTGTGCCAGACGTCTCACCAATAGCATTTGAACCATTCCTGGGGGTTTCAGCATCTTTTATTTGGTATTTGGGACGCTCTCTGTAAGATTGCATGGGCATAAATAATATGTTTTAATCCATGTGACAAGAACCATAATTCTGTAGCTAACTCAAAGAAGTATCAGGAATTTTTCAATTTTCAAAAAAAAAGTATCAGGAATTTTTCCAGGAGAAACAGTACAAGATACAATGTTTTAAGACCCTTTCTAACATTATATGCTAGACCCAGTTATATGTCAGAAATAATGACTTGAATCATTTAACATAAAAAGCATCTTGCAAAACAGTTAAAGCAGAGTTACTCTACAGCAGAAATTCGCACCTTATTCTTTCCAAAAGCCTTGGGCTCTTTCTGGCATTTCTAATAAAACGATGCTTCAAGAGTTCCTTAGCGCTTGGCCTCTGAAAATCGGAGTTTAGTTGGTAAATATCCATGTTAAGAAGATCAAAAGATCTGGTAGTGACTAACAGGACTTCCTAAGGAGTAGTAAGCGCTCGCAATTCACTAGGAAAGACTACTTCAAACTTTACACGATCTCCTATCATGAAGGGGAATAAAATATGACCACTAAGTGCATAACAGGTAGAAAAGTAATGTCACGGGTTCAATATACCTTGAAAGTATACAAAAGACAACAATTGTGCTTGGCGTCAAATGACCTAAACAATCTCCAAACTTTCTATACATTGGCTCCAGAGCCATAAAAGTAGTTTCAGTCAAGGGATCCCAACCAAAAAGCAGATAGGACATGACTACAGTAAACCAGTTGTCCACATTAAGAAATAATCCCCAAGCAAAAAACCAAACAGGTGAGTGAAGGGTTTGTTTTCCTTTTTTATATACTTTGTGTTGTAAAACTGAGTTCACAAGTTGGAAGGAGGGATTCTTCTCACCCATATCTTTAAAACTGTTCCAAGAGAAAAAAAATCCAACTATAAAACTCCACTGGAGGAATGAAGAATGATTATTCAGCAATGCAAACAGGCCAGCCACATTAGTTAAGCAAAAATTGGGTAAAGAATAATCCCACACTGCTTCAAATATCTAATAAATTTCTGTTATAACTGTAAAATCAAATGGGATACCTAACAAACCCGTTGAAGTCCACACCTCGTAATTGGCAGGGGAAAATGACACTGATGGACTTCTTCCAAATAAAATAATCTAAGATACTTCAAAAGCAATCTCTATACAACTAGAACTCCACCATGGATTGACCACTGTAATTCAGCGCAACTCCTAATTTAAACAAGTCAATTTGGTAGTATCTTCTCAGAAACTCACTGTCTTTTTGCTCATGTGCCTCAATTAACTTTGAAATTCTCTCACCAGAATAAGGCTTTATGAATGTCTACAGCTAAAGGACATGTTGACAAATCCAATCCCAATAATCCCAAGTGTTACTAATTTGTAATTTCAACAACTAAATAAATACTTCTGTGTTCAGCCACTAAAATTAAAGAAAAGACACCCATTTCCTTCCCACATTTCTCGAATCACTTTCCAATATACTTTGCAGCTTGAATTGTTCAATATATGGCTGTGAGTTGGTATCAATCAGCAGCAATCCAAACAATTACCAATTTAGTTTAGCATATTTGTCGAGATCATTGGCCTACCTTACATCTAATAACCTAAATTTAATTCCCAAGTAATGTAATTGGAATATTTAATTGTGCTCATGCCAACCATATTCCCTTGAAATGCTAAAATTCCGAATTAACAAAACATATCCCAAGAACAGGCATTTATACATTCAATTCGTCACATCTCCACTCTCATGGAAAATTAGTATTTATGAAGAGGGAGAAATTAAGTAAAAGGAGTGTAAACTTGCCTCGGCAGGAAGTTTCTTTAAACATAATGACACAAAGTCTTTCATAACACGAGAAAAATGCTCATCTAGCTGCAGAAGGAACACAATTTTCGAGCAGTAAACAATGGTACTTTACGAGTATTTAATAAGGCAAAACCAACCCCTAAAGAAATTAAAAAAGAATAATGAGAACCTGTGGTGGATTTTCTCTAGGTATGATAAAAAGGACCCTCATTGGATGAAGATCAGCAAGTGGAGGCTCCCCTTTTGCCATTTCTATTGCAGTTATCCCCAGAGACCAGATATCTGCCTGCATTATGTAAGGACTTCAGGTGATCATGTACATGGATTGTAAGTTAGACAAGGGAGAAGTGGAGATTGCATACAAGATTGTAACACAACTACCCGCAAACCAAAACAAGAGAGGTCATAATACCTTTTCATTGTACCCTTCTGAATTCTGAATTACCTCAGGAGCCATCCAGAATGGAGTTCCTACAAAAGTCTGCAATATTAACTAAATTAGTGCAATATTTAACAGACACTTGAATCATATCTGAATATCATCACATTGCAAAGTAAGACAAGTGAAAGTGATGAATGAAAAGATTGGCTAATTCAATTCATTCAACAGATCCTATAATGCATATTAAAGAAGAGGCAAAAAGGAAGTAATAGAGAAGAAATCCCTCAAAAGTCATTGTCTGATGTGGCAATAGTAGTTCAGAAATAATCACAAACAAAACAACTGATAAAACTAGAACTAACACCACCCCAAGGGCACCTTAAAAAGGGAGGATTGATCAAGCCTTACAAAGCTTGTAATTCATTTCTTCCTAGTCAATGTGGGATATTTATCACACTTAATACACTCCCCTTATGCCCGGGAACGGCCATTTCAAGTAATAAGTTTGTAGGACTAGACATTCCATGATAATAGTGGGTCAAATTCCATTCCAAAAAGCACCATAAGGGGGAAGAATTGCCAAAAAGCCATATAATGCTGGTAATGCTCTTGTTCCTATTCGATGTGAGATATTTATCACACTTAACAACAACTATCTTCTGTTTAGTTACCTCGAAAACATGCATTAATGTGAAGTCAAGTTCTATGAAGGTGAAAATCTATTATGGTTTCTGAAATCACTAATTTGTGTTCATAATTATTTGAGATAGCTTTCAATGATTTTGGTCAAAAGCATATGCAGCATGTTTCATTGAATAAACATGCATACAGGCATAGATAGGCCAGTGAAGATCAGTTTGACATTAGAAGCAAAGGTCCCTCAAACATAAGGCCTCGCTGAAAATGAAAAAAATTCACAGGACTATCCTAGTAAGAGGTCTATTGTATGGTTACAAAAATAAGTTCGTCTGCAGAAGAGGTATTACCTTTCTCCTAGATATAGTTCTTGTCAATTGAGCAGAAACACCAAAATCTGCAACCTGTCATAAAGTCATAAGATAATTCGGAATGTCAAATAAATGCACAAACCAGAACCCAAATTTTATGCAAATTTTGAGTATGATTGATCATAGTTTTGTATATAATTCTTATAAACCCATTGTAAAACAGTAAATACCTTAACATCACCATGCTCGCTGAGCAAAATGTTCGCCGCTGCCAAAATATTGCATAGTTTGTCATAAATGAAAGAAACTTAATGCAACGAACAGGGGTAAACAAAAATAGGACGAGCATGGAGCAAGGCAATATCAAATAAGTGCATCACCAGCAAAAATCATTCTGACAGTATGCTCAAAGAAAATGCCAACTGCCAAGGACAACAACATGCAAGTATGCAAAGGGAACATACCTTTAATATCTCTGTGAATTTTTCCTTCATTGTGCAAATACTCTATCGCATGCAACAAGTCACGTAAAATACAAGCTATTGATATTTCATCCAATGGAGGACCAGATTGGAGCTGCAGCAGATGTTGGCATTAGTTTTCTGAAGAATGACTACAAATACAAGAGCACAGCTATCGAGAATAGGTCAAAAGACTGTGAATGAAGACATCTTCTAGGATTAAAAACAAGACCAATCCAGTTATTCAGATGCTCCAAAGACAGTTAACCTTCATACACCACACAGAGACAAATCAAACATGTAGCCTACCAGATCAGCAACAGAACCACCAGCCATGTACTCCATTATTATCCACAGTTTCGTGTGGTGGAGATAGGAACCATAATACTCTGTAATATATGGAGACCGACATTGGGACAACACAGAAATTTCCTGGCACCAAAGTCAAATAGATAAGCACAATAATCAGGTATTTGTTCTGTTCACGACAAGCTAGATGCCCAAGAGTATGAGATAGTACCTTCTGAATGTCATCAATTTCATCCTCACTGCAGATACAGAAAAAGAGTTGCAATCATAAGAATGTTGCATAGATGACAAGAAAATGCATGTAACTGATAGAAAGGCATGTTCTAAAAATCTTGCGTGCCAATATCTTTCAAAGGAAAACACAAGACAACAGAAATATAATTTATTTGGCAACATAAAAGATCATGAAAACCTGATTTCTTTTAATCTCAGTTGCCACATAACAATGCACACCATACATGTTGAAAAACTGCAAACAATTAAGTTTTTAATAGAAAAATCCTCTCTCATTTCCCCTCTGCAACATACTTGTCAATGTTTCATACTTATATACCGAATGAGAACTGAAACAAAGAATATCATATCAATTTCTAGGGTTTGAAATGTCCATCATCAAGAATGTAACATGGTTTTCAGCAAATAATAAGGGTGATGTACGTAATAAATCATTCAAACATATCACCAATATATGGATGTTTCATCCAGAGAGAACTCTTCCAGTCCTTAAACCATAGTCAAGCCTTTTTTTTTTAATATCACAGTTCCTTAAATAGTCTTTGGGAGTCTCTTGGCCTAATTGTACACAAAAGTTGGAAAAGCTACCATATAACTACAATTGGATGCTTGAGGAACCTATCTACATATTGGTTATTTGCAATTCATTGAGTTCCTCTAGGACCAGGTGTTCCTGCAAAGCAAAAGGCATATACACATACACAGAGAGATTTCGCAAACAATTACAATGTTAAGAATGAGAAGCCGATATACATTTTTGTTTGAAAAGACTTAAAAATTGATAGTCAGACTCCCTCTAATAGCACAGAGCAAAAAAAAAAAAGGCATATGCCATTATCCAACCAATTCTATATACTTACGATTCTTCGAGATCAATAACCTTGATTGCAACATCTTTGCTAAGCTCCTTGTCATACCTGCAAACCAAGAAGGGTAGTGGGCGAAGAAGCTCAGCAAGCAATCTCCAAATTGGATGATAACCATCGTTTCAGGGGGAAAAAAAAAGCCTTTTATAATATCCAGTGATCAAAAAAAAATTTGCACAGCCACACAATGTTTGAGATTATTGTCAATAATAGTAGACACTACAACATGTTCTAACTTAGTTTTGAAAAGCAAATGGCCATGGCTTCATGAAAAACCCAAACATCTGAAACCTCTGAGCATATAGGAACAACCAAAATAAGACATATTTGTTGCACCAATTTTGCTTTGAAACTTGCTTTTGCATATAAGAAGTGCGATCACATTAACATCAATAATATTCAACTTTCCATATGACGTATAGCACTTCACATTTTATACAATTTCCTTTTACCATTGATTTTATTTTTTCCCCAAGCATTTGGAATAGAGTAACTTCTTTCTCACAGAAAAAAAATCATAAGTGTTGGCCCCATGCAATTTTTTGTTCATAGTTCATACAAGCAATATTATTAATTCTACTGTTTGAGTATGAAGAGAAAACATTCAGGAACCACTTGTTAACTTCAATTTGTCATATAGTAGAGTGCTAAAAGACCTTTCCCTAATTCAGAAAAAAAAGGTGATGCACGAGCATCCAGATCAAAGCTCAAGAAATGGAGGGAAAGAAACCAAATGGAGAAATGTCTGGAACTCCGGCACATCATAAAATAGAGACCCTACCGTGTAGTTGTGTCATTAGTCAGTGTTTATATAGATGCACTCAGTTCTAAGTTGCAAAAATCAAACTTTTACATTGTTAAAGGGATTAAAAAAAGAGAACCTCTTATATCTTGTATAAGGTATTCAATAAATGTTAGCAGCACAAGAAGTTGTATATGACAATAAATGGCTCTATTCTTTTACCAAAACAATGGCTACATTCAAGCTGTGAACACTTACGCTTTATAGACATCACCAAAGGAACCTCTGCCAATCAATTCCACAGAAGTAAATCTATTCCCAGCAGCCTCGATTAAACCCTCTGCATCAGCCATGTCCATTTTCTCCTACTGCACTCACTTCGCATACAAAATTCAAGCCCAAATTCTCCACATGATCCACATCCTTTAAACCCCACTTCTAATTTGCCGCCCAGATTCAAATAACCGGAAGGGCGTCTTCAATTATGGGCTGCTCAAAATTCTGACATAATTCAGACCAACAACACGTTACCAGAACTATATAACACCGTCTCAAACAGAGCGTATGATCTCACATCAGGCGAAGTGAGAAAAGAACAAAAGAAAGAAACAAAATCTAGCCAAATGCAGATTGAGATAAACTAAACTGAAAGCCAAAGCAAATGTTTGAGATACGAGTTTAAAGCAGTGGATAACAAAATGTAGTGTTGGTAGGTGAAGGAGAGTGAAATATGCTAAACAGACAGCCCAACAGAATTACGCCACAATTTTTTTCTTTTGCCCAATAATATGATAACGAAACTCCAACTCACACGGGATGGCTTCAAAATTGGGTGTTTCTTTTCCCAATTCGATTTTCCAGAAGGAAAAGGGTCTCTAAAATTCATGTTTTTTCAAGCAAAGAGATTGAAAAATAGAATTTGAAATTTGTTACCTGTTAATATCAGCATGAATGAGGTTTCAAGTATCGATCCTTTTCTCCTCCGTTTTCTCTCGGGAAGTATTGGTTTCTCTCTCTAACACTCTCTCGCTGTTTGAATCTTCTAATGCGGAGCCAGGCCTTGAGAGGCACCAGGGGATGGGATCGAGAGAGGAAGTGCGAATACTTAAAATGGAGTTCCTGTCTGTCACAATTTCTTGATGTTGTGATCGGAGAAAATTAATAAACCGTGACTAATTAGTGATGCTGTTTTCAGTTTTAACATTCTGATTTTATTTCAAATTGAAAATAAAAACTTTCCTAATAATTTTAATTATTTGAACAATTTTTTTATTATTTAAAAATAATTGATAAAAACTTAAAAAAGTATTTTATGAAATTATTTTCAGAAAATACTACTTTATTAATTATTCGTACATGATAATGTTTACAGGATTATCATTTTTTAATTAAAAAATGCTTCTAATATATTAATCATATAATAATTTTTATTAAAGTAATTTAATATACTTAACAGAAGCTCTTCTATTAATATGGTATTATCACTTATTTTATAATTGTCATGTCAATAAAAATTAACCAACTTGTTTCAAAATTGTCACAAAATATCTGTTATTATGAGATTTTATAAATCACATTTAATTTTAATGAAAGTCATAGAACTATATTAATATCTTTTATTCTATTTAAAAAAATAAGTGAATAAAAGTTTGTGCTTTTATTTGAAAATATACAAAAATTTAATTATAAATCTTGCATGAGCCACAATTTATCAACTAATAATTTCGAGTATACAGGAATATTATCATTTTTCACCGTAAAGTGAGTTATCATTTTTATTTTATTCTAATTTGTTGCAAAGTAAAAATTTTAAAATGTCAATTTGACATTTTTACAACTACACATACATTTATGAACAAAAAGATTATTATCCGAGACAGTAGTCCAATATAAATAGATTAATTCATTTAACATAAGACTTAAAATATAAAATTAGTATGAAAAATAAATTAAAAGACAAAATAAATACATATCCATCGTCATCATCACACCCAATCTGAAGTCCCGCAGTAAAGCAGGGTCTGAAAAGGTCTGATAGTACGCAGCCTTGCCCCTATATAATAGAGAAGTTGTTTTCCAATAGATCCACATGCAAATGTGGCAGGTAAATATGATGCAGTAAAATAGGAGATAAAATTAAAGAACTGGTATACAAAATACTTCAGTAAGAATATAATAATAATCACAAATAAAAATAAGAATAAGCATAATAATAATAATAATAATAATAATCACGATACAACTCAATAAAAAATATACTAGGAAAAAATAATAACAATACTTAGAAAATAAAAATAAACTACTAATAATAGTAATAATAATGATAAATACCAATAATAAATAAAGAAATACCAATACTAATAACACTAAAGATAATAATACGAAAATAAATAAAAGAATAATAATAATACTAAATCTCATACTACTAATGCACGTAATAATACTAAATACCGGAGAGACGCTTAACGCCTAACTAGAGGCGGTTCTACAAATTAATAACAGCTGAAAAGACAACAGAGCTGATGGAGTGGAGGGTTGGGTTGTCTAAAGAGATAAAGAAGCGGCACAACAGGGATTGGGATAGGAATCTGCAATTGGGTTGTCACGTCTCTGTCAAAAAAATGGTAGGTTAGCATCTGAAACACGTGAGTTGAGTTATTCCACGTAAATGGGAGAACGGGAAGCCAACTGGTAACTTCTACCATCCTAAGAACTCCTTCCTAACGGCTAGAATGAAACACCCTCTAGCGATTTTTCCAGAAACATGAAAGCAAATACAAAGACTGCCACACTTTAGGTAAACAGGAAGTCCTTAATCCAAAAAAGGA
>JANVCL010000131.1:47735-65440 GCA_026546855.1 Erythroxylum incrassatum | reverse complement strand
TTTTACAAGAACTTATTTGACCAGGTACACCAGCAAGATGTTGTTTCATCCTATTTATGCCACCTCCTCTAAAAACCAATGAACAATGTAGACAAGTAAATATATTAGTAGCACCCTCTTTATGAAAAGAAAAATGCTCCCATGCAGGATCGGTTTTTTGACGATGTGGATTAATTGAGTTCGTTATGGATTGCTGTTCGGATGATTGTGTGTTGGGATTAGGAGTATTCAAATCATTTGGAGAACTAATCTCATTAGGAATATCCATGTTTCTAAATTTTGAACTTCCTATAATGTCGATGTTTGCACTTTACACGTAGGAAAAAGACTCTGCAGTCAGCACAACATAAGTTTGACAAGACTAGTTTAGTAGATAAAAAGAGTATAATAATAGTGAAGACTGAAAAGTTAAGTCAAAAGAGAAATGAAAGATATTGTTAAGAATTATTAATCAAATTCAAAGCTTGAATATGGAAACAGATGCAAAAATTGATATCCAAAAATGTACCTAAAGAGATGCTAATTTCTACCCATAGGAGAATGAAAATAAAAATAAAAAGCCACTAAATCCTGAAAGAAATGAACCAGTAAATTCTCATAAGAAGCACAGAAAAAATGAAACACAAACTTATTAAGAGAGAGAGATAAAGAGAGACCTGAACTGCTAAGGATGGTGATCGATGAAGAGTGAATAGTGGCAGTGACTGAGATGAGACTTAAGACTTGAGAGAGAGTGGCGTGCCTCTTGTTTCTGTTCTTAATTCCTTATGAGTTTTGATTGTTAGCTTTTTACTTACTAAAATAAAGGCATGTTAAATGGATCGGCCAATCCTTTCTTACACCGGTTCAGAGGCTTTTACTAGTCCGACTGAAAAATGAACAAAACAATCACTAAAAAAATAAGAGCTAAACTAGACCGGTTCATGCTCCGGGTCACCAGTTCTGCAATCCGATTGGCCGGTTCGATCCGATTTTCAAAAACTAGGTAAAGGTACTAGAGGGCACCAATAATGATATGACACTTAGTGAGATCTAAAAGTGGATGACCATGAATTTTAGATCAAGGGAGGGTGGGGGTAATGGATGTGTTGTCGGGTTTGGAGTTATCAAGGCCTGTGCAAAGAAGAATACTTTATTATACCGTGTTTGGGTAAGTAAAAGAGTATTGGATATGGGGACTGCTTCAACGCTAAGAAAATGATAGATAGGGCCTAAATGCTTAATGGAGAAAGTGGCGCGAAGATCTTGAATTAGAGAAGTAACGAAGGATGCTGAAGATCTGTAACGAAGATATCATCCATATGAACTAAGAGAAAGGCGATATAGGAGGAAGTAGCGTAAATGAATAAAGAGGTATCTTATTTGGAGGAAGTAAAATAAAGGCCAAATTTTTTTTGACTCAAGCAATGAAACCAAACCCCAAAAACTTGTTTAAGACTATAAAGGGCTTTATGAAACCATATATATAAGAAGATGGTGAAGATTAGTAAAGCCTAGAGGTTGAGTCACAAAAATAAGTTTTTGAAGATGACCTTGAAGAAAGGCATCATCTAGTTAACAAACAAACTAGTTTCATGAATGAGCAAGAATAAGTATAACGTGAATGGTAGTGAGTTTGACAATAGGGCTAAAAGTATTAATGTGAGCAATCCTTAAAGCCTAATGATATTTGTTGGCAATATGACAAGCCTTATAGTAGTTAAAGGTACCATTAAAAGTCCCTTTTAATATGAAAAACTCATTTGTAACTAACAATATTTGCATTAGATAATGGAGGAACAATGACCCTAGTGAGTTTGTAATAAAGAGCATTAATTGCTCAAGCATAGCTTGGCGTTAGTGAGGAAATTTGTTGGCTTGAGTGAAGGAAGTGAAATTAGGTGTATTAAAAGGATGAGTAAGTGTAGAATAAATGGCAAAGTCAGGAAAGGTTTAAGGTATGCAAGTGTAATCCCGCATACGAGTAATTATAGGGTGAGGATTGAAAGATGGGGATGAGGAAGTAAAAGAGGGCAAGGGAAGGTGAGATGTAGTGGAAAGAGGTATTAGAACTAGTAAAGGTAATGGAATTATGGAAGAGGAAGTGAGCGGGAGAAGGTGAGGTAGGAAAGGATGAGTTGGCGTATAGAAATTTAATTTCAAGAAAACAAACATAACGAGAAATGTAAAGTTTAGAGGTTTAGGGGTCAAAATAGCGATAGCCTTTATATTGGGAAGAATAACCAAGGAAAATACATGATGTGGATTTGAGGGTAAGTTTGTTAATATGAGTAGAATTTAAAAAGGGAAAATAATTAAAATAAAAAAATCAAAGGTGAGAAAAGGAAGGATTAGTGAGAAAAAGAAGTTTAATAGGGAACTTATGGTAAAGAATAGGAGTGAGTAACAAATTGATAAGATACATAGCAGTTGAAAAAGCTTCATACCAAAAGGTTTTAGAAAGAGAAGTATGGATAAGGAGGGTAAGACCACGGTCTGTGATATGAGAATTTTTGCATTTTGCAAGCCATTTTAATGAGGAGTGTAAGGATAGAAAATATGATAGGTGATGTCATAGATAGCTAGATAATGAGTTCAGGAGCTCCGTCACATTCAAATGTTTTAATAGTGTTAGAAAAGAGATTTTCAGCTGTTGTTTTGAAGTTTGAAAATGAAAAAGTGCTAGAGACTTTTGAAGCAATAGAAAAATCAATTGATGGCAACTAAAATCATCAAAAAAAATGAGAAAATAGTGATAACCAAAAAAGGAAAGCTACTAAGATGGCCCCTAAATATCACAATGAATAAGATTATGAAACATGAGTAGATAACAAAAATGAGAGTCTAGTACTTTTGCCTTGAAAATAAAAGGTACAATTTTTTAGAATATTTTATTTTTAAAAAAAGGAAGCAAGCTAGAAAGATTAATTGAATAAGGATGACTAAATCGTTGATGCTATAGGTAAAGTGAAACAAAGTTGGTTATAAGAGCAATTAGATTGTTGAAATATAGAGGAAACATTATGGTTAGAGATTGTTGTCGATGGAAGCCATGAATTATGATTCCTTGGTTTTCAGATCCTTCACAATATAACAAAAAGGTTAAATTCAGTAAGGCATGAGTTATCTTTAACAAATTTTGCTATCGATAGTAGATTGATAGTCTGATGTGGAGTAATTAAAAATCATTAAGGTGAAGAGGAGGTGTGTGATTAATAAGAGTGAGAATAACAATAGAGGAAATAGGAAGAGTTTAACCATTACTGATAAACACTTGACTTAGATCGGTATACGAAGTTGTGGAGTCTATAAATAAGGATTAGGTATTATGTGAGAAATGAAACCAGTATTGGGGAGCCATTCAATGAAGCTGCAAGAAGTAAGAGGGAAATTATAAAATGAAGACTTGAGATTAAGGGCAGTGAAATTTGTAGAAAGAGTATTGGGATCAGTTGGAGGTCCAAGTGGGCGATTTTGAGATTATGGGGATTAAAAATGATAACGAGCAATTATGTGGCCTCACTTCCAACAAATTTGGCACTAAATTGGAGGTTTATAATGATAATTAGACATTTTAAAGTGGTAAGTATTAGTGATTTGGGCATGATGTAGATTAAAGTCAAATGTTTGATTTAGGCCAGAATAAAGGGAAGGTCCACAGGAGTAGACTAACCATTAGAGAACGCTGACTGGATAACAAGCCCATGTGGGCTTCTGAATTAAAATTTGACCCATGACACATAATAGAAAGATCAGGGTTAATAGGATTGTAGCTTCATCCTCTTCTCCCTTTTTTGTTACATCTACTAAAGCTATAAGAGTCGCGTCCCTTAGTGGAGACAATTATGAGTGATGTGTCTACTTGAGCATGTGAGTGATAAGATAGAAGGTGTTGCTCTTGGATGAGGAGTTTTTCCCGAAGCTTTGTGAAGATGATGGTGGATTCGTGATGCTTAATAGTTATGATGGACTTATAGTTTAGAGGTAGACCATTAAGAGTGAATAGGACAAAATCCTCTTATGTAGTTTGGTTACCTATGGCGGCAAGTTCATCAGTAGTGGTGGAGACCAAAGTAAGATAATCATTTGTAGAAGGGCTCCTTTCCTCAATGTATAAAGCTTTATGTGAAGTTAAGAATGATGAGAACTCAATTATTGCATGAAGAATTTGTCAAGCCTAACCCTGAGGTTATGAGTTATATGAAATCTAAGGGTAAGTCTTACAGTAGAGTTAGACAGGGAGGTAGTGAGGAAGAAATAGACCAACTTGCCTAATTTCTACCTTTTGACAAAGTTTAGAGATGAGAAATCAACATCTGGTGGGGAGATAGTACCATCAACATACCTTAGCAGGTTAGTTGTAATAACAATTGCTTGAATTTGATTATGCCATATGAAATGACTGAGTGAGTCTAACTGTATAGTTAAGAAGTTTATGATTTGGTTGAATGGTAAAGTATGTGAAAAATGCTTAGCCACTGGGTTGTGTTTCAGAGTTGTTTTTGATGATGAATTGGCGTAATAAAGAAATTATATATAAGATTGATAATGGTAATTTGTGGTGTAGATGTGATAATATGAAAGAGAATTTAATATGTTTTTGAATATGAACTTTAATATTATGAAAGAGTAAATACAATAGCAAAATATGTGAAGTTTTCTTGCTAAATTTATAAAGAGTTGACATTTTTAATATAGACAATATTGATGTGCATCATAATCAAGATTGAAATATATCTAATATATTATTATTGGATCAATAGATTGGAGATTATGGTAGCATCTTTTAAGCATTGCTATCACTAAACTCCTTTATATTCAGTTATTTTTCTATTTTGTTTACTTCTTTGACTCTAACTTTTATTATTTTTAATTTGTGCTTGCTATTGTGTTTTTGTCCCTTTTTTCTTACTTTAGTTCTTTTTCTTTCTCTTAGTCAAATAAGCATAATGAGTACAATTTTCAATGAAACGCCAATATTTAAAGTATGAGAAGTTTCTACAAATAATAACAAATATGAGAACAATATTATAAGATTTTTAGAGATGGAAATTTTGGAAAAACATGATAAAAATGTAGAATATAGTATATGGAGACAGTCTTTCTCTTACATATTTAAAGCAAATACAAGTATAATATATATATATATATATGTATGTATGTATGTATGTATGAATGTATGTATGTGTATATATAAAAGGAGACATTTAGAGATATTTTTTAAAAAAATTGAAATGGAATTAATAGAAAATAATGGAAAGAATTACGGGACTATCAAAAGAGTAAAGGGTAAACCCTGTACTCTCCTTACATGAAAGTTTAGGGAACAAATTCTAACTGTAATCAGCTACTTACGAGAGCGATAAAAGTATCATGTGATCAGAGATTGAGGGACGATAATACAACAGCTAGACATTATTGGTGAATGTTCTTTGCAATCAGTAGTTCACGTAGTTGTCGAATTATATCTAACTGAATGGACTCTTGGGTGGAACAATGATAACAAATCGTCCCTGATTACGCTCCCGCCATAAGCTATACACACATATCCCTGAAACAAGAATGAAGAGTCGCTGGCTATATGGTGACCGGGTTGTTCCAGCTGAGAGATCATCTATGATGTCTGGCAATGTGCAACTGGGGGTGTTCCATTTACAAAGACGTGTAATCATGTCTCATATGCAGATGTTGAAAGAGCAAGTAAAGAAGAGATGATCTCGAGATTTTGTTTTGAGCTGGCACATTGGACAAACTCGGTTGATTGGCAAATAAAACAGTTGGTTTGTTGTAGGTAATCTATTTTGGATAACCAACCAAAGGTAGAAAGACAGTCGTGGGGGGAGTGCTTTGTTTCAAATGATTTTATGCCAACCTACCTCTGGACATCGTCTTTGCAAGAGTGCTTTGATGGTTTTGTTATCGAGGGAATGGATAGGATGACCCTTTCAATGGAGGAGATCTGTAGAATTTGGACTAGTGATATAATCATTAACCATATCCTACAATGATAACAACCTACTGAGAAAATGAAAATGGGAAGACCTTTTATGAATTTGCTAGATATTTTGCCCTTGAAGAAAATAAGAATGTAGCCAACGTAACCACATTTATCGTTTATCAAGCAAAATCTACCATAGTTGCTTGAAGAGTAAGGCTTGATTAGTAAGTCTGAGAGGAAATATGTTCAGCCTTCCTTCCTCCTTGTATAAATTGAAAAAACAAAGGTCAAAAACTATGTACACAAAAAGGCATGTATAGAGACACTAAGATAAAATTGTATATAAAATATATACTATTTTTTATTTTAACATAATAGCGAATGATTCCCTAAAGTTAGGTCTGCTTTTACAATCCAATTTTCTTGAAGAGCTTGATTTTGAAATTTCTTTTTTTAATTTGATTGCAAAATGCAATTTGCTTATGAAGACAAGCATTTTGACTAGCTTTATTTAAAAAATGTTGTGATACCTTTTAAAATAAATTAAATTATTTAAGATATTTTTATCATGTTAACTTTTTAGTTTTATTATTAATTGTATAATAGTAGTATTATGTGTTTTTTTATCCTCGAGAACATTAAATAAATTTTCAAGTAACAGAATTTCAGTTATTTCAACACATCAATCCTCACTATTTTTAAAGTACGGTGCTGTAAAATGAGGAACTGAGCCACATGGTTAATGCACTCTTCTACTAAATCTTGATTTGGTTTATCATAAAATTAAACTGGAGCTTCTTTATGATTTAACATTTTTCTCGTGAATGCCGAAATTGAGTCATCAAGTATCCCGTTTACAAAATGAAACTCAAAGGAATTGATTCCTATAGGGTGGAGACTAAGGAGTTGAGCTATGGACTTTACTTTTTTTCCACATTTTACCCCAATTGGCAATTGATAGTGAAAAGAAAAATATTACTATCCCTTCGAATTATCATAAACCAATTATAAGGATTACAAAAAAGAATTTTTGTACATACATTCAAATCAACCATTGGCCATACTTCTCTTTGTAGTTTATCCTGACCGCCCATCGGACACGACAGAGAACCAAGACGTAAATTTGATTTTGTGGGCTTAAGACCTCTTTGGATCATCCTATCTTAAATTGGGGTATCTAGGCCAAGCACAAGGCTTTCAATACAAAAGTGGAGGCATAAGTAAAAGAGTGAGGCCCCATCAAGTTTGAAAGCCAAGAACAGGAACTAAATGACACAAATTCCTTGAACTTTGTCTTTTGAGTCAGAACTCGACTGCCTTTACATACAATCAATGCAATTTCACCCATTAGAGGCCCAAAACAAACACATCAAAAACCCACAAAGAGCAAAGTGTGTATAATACTTTTTTTTATAGGTATTTTAAATAAAGCGCCTATGACTATGACAAATACGTATCAGCTTTTACACGTAAATATTATTTGATTGAAAGAGTATAAGACCCCTTTTGTCTACACACGCGTAACAGTCTCAACTTGCCAAGTCCCAGAAGCATAATGCCATCACCGCACGTGATCGTGCGTTCTTATAAGCTGCAAATGCCAAAGCAAGATGTCACCAATTTTTCTGTGCATCTTTTAATACCAAAAGGAGGGGAACGATTAAAAGAGTCACGCATATTTATATTGTTTCATAAATAAGATGGACAGGCCCCGCGACGATAAAGCGACAGATTCTCATTGTTAATTTGATTAAGAATTAGATAAAGCACTTATGCTGCCAAACTCTGTTCCTTTACATCATTCACAATTCCATGTGCAATAACAATGATAGTTTTCAGATTTAGTACATCGACCGAATTGACTTGACTAGTTCAACTAGAGCAAAATGAGCTATTGATTTACTGATTAAAGACTCACAATTTTGAATCTTTTTTTAATATAATATTTATTGAATATATAATTAAATAAAAAATCATTAGATAATTTATTCAAATCAGGTTGATTAATAAATTAGTATGAACTTTTAAATTTTTATTTAATGTACAATTAAAAATAATTACTATAAATTATCTTTTGCAAAGGGAAGGCTAGAAAAACTATAGATAACTTCTTGTGATAATATTCTCGCGTTGACTGCCATAACGTGCATGCATATTGTAGGTAAAAATAAAAAACCAAAGGTCAACAAAAATGGTTTGGTTTGATGAAAGACAAATGCCTAACAAGAAATACCATTTTATCTAGTTTTATTGGTGGAGCTTCCAGGTATGGTAATAAGGTGTTTGACAAATTCTCTCCATGGTGCCGGTCATATAGGAGTAGCTGACATCGTCAAACGAGCACTTCCTCTGTTACATGGTTGAAAACTTTTATTTGGTATTAGTCATTTCTAGTTTGAAATTTACGCTTCCAATATAAGGCTCTAGCCATGCATATGCATGAGCCGACTAACGTTTTTAGTGTTGGATTGCAAGAAATGATATATACACGAAATGCATACCGTTTCTATGCATGGAGCTCCGGTGTGAAATACTTTCCATCCTTTGCCCGTAACAGTAATCCTACGTAGAAGCTGACTAGTTGGGACAAAAGTTGCGGGAAGTTTTGTTTTAAGCGTTCGGTTTTTGCATGGCAGCTTCTGATCATATCATGTCTCATAAGTCATGCCTTACTTGGTAGTCGGTAGATATAGATTCTTACTTAGAGGCGTGCTCTTTTTTTTTCTTTTGGCATTTTGTTTGGATCATCTAGAGCTTGATTATCGCGAAATTGACTACAAAGAGTCCCATCAATAAAGTAAACATCTTTTCTTGACGAATCCATGGAAAAATAGGTGCATAAAGGAGGCTAATACTGTGAACCGAAACTATTACTGTTGATCCTTTTAACAACTAGCGCGGTGATGTATTAACACTAACAGATATTACACGTAAGAAATAGCTGGCTGCCATCAAAATCCCACGATTAATTAGCACGTGGCCGATTATTATGCCGTACAACAAAATGAAACAAACAAGGAAATGCCTTTTTTTTTTACGAGCTAGGACTTTACAACGTACTCTTGGATTTTGTGGAAGAACGAAAAATGAAGGTAACGTAGAACACCTAGATTTAGTTTTATCTCTGATTTTGATGTCGGTTCTGAGTTTTAAATGTTTCTGAATCTTTTGGGTCCTTTAACAAAAAATGCTCATCGACTCACGGACAAGACCTTTCTATAGTTTTTTCAGTTCACGAGCTCTCTTAACGAGTCAGAAAACCTGATGCTTGTGAAGGTCGTGAGTAACTGCAGGAGACCTTACCTTTATATAGCTTCCATATCGGACTTTCCTATCACAAGGCCGATATGGACCCGGTTCACAGTAATTGAGATTCATTTTTCACTTAGACTTCGACCCATTGATTTAGATCATTTATTGGGTCACTTTAATATCTTTATCTGGATCAAATGGGGTAACTTAACCGGTAATTTATTTAAAACCAAAATTGCAATTATTGTTAGTCCAAATTTATGAGACATTGATAAAATTGCCTCTAAGGGCAAAAATGTTTTATCAATGTCTAAAACTACATATAATCCAAAGTTATCTTGTTGATTACATTAAGCATTTCAATTTGGATGGACTAATCCTAAACTCTTAAAATCTTATCTTAAGAGTCCTAGAGGAAGTAAATTTAGAATTTCAAGATCTCTTAGGTTCCTACGTAGCTTGTACATTTCTGCGTACAAAGAATTATCACATACTTAATTAATCAATTATTAATTAATTACTGGCCTGTTCAACATCAGGTTCTCAGCAGCTCTCGAACTTTTTAGTAGCTTCAACTCTTACACTGTCACTAGAAGTGAGGTGTCCGTAATTGATCTGATTAAGAAGTTTTACCCATGGAACTAGAGAATCATCAATAGGAAAAATTTTCTATTTCCCATCCTTTTACGTGACTCAAACTCAAAACTTTCCACAAGAAAAAGCCTTAAGGGAGGAGTTTATATAAATTATTTTATATTTTTTGTAACACATCCATTAGTGTAACTAATTCGGTAATGATATAACTACGGACTACCTTAATATCGAGAGTTTAACCTTTATATTGAGAAGAACCACTAGCTTACTGCAATTTAACAGGTGCATGAAGTAATGCATGATTATATTGGATTATGGTTTCTCATTCCAGAGCATTTCGTGTAATATTACCCTTTCTTTTGCAACTTGACTTCTAAATAAGTTTAAGTGAGTGACGGGCATAGAGTGAGACCTCACAGTGACGGAGGTAGGTAGGGCGTAGGGGTTTAAAGAGGGTTTTGGGGGATTTTCAGAGTGGGACCCGCAAAAGATACGGCCGCGGGGTTGGAGCGATGCCTAGGCCGGTCAATGCGGAGCTCCGGATTTAGATTGATGCTTTCTTTTGTGTTTTTCTCCTCTGCTACTACCCCACGCGCCACATTCAATACAAATCCGTAATTGGTTCCATCACTTTGATCAAACGAATACGTAAAAGGTAAGAAGAGAACGACTTAACGGAAGATAGACGAAGAGAGTGATGGCTGCAGGGCGTGGTTATGGAGCGCGTGATGATAAGGAGCCGGATGTCATAGGTAGAGGATACAGAGCCCCGCAATTCGTGCGCAGAGAGTTTGTTTAAGAGAAACGACGCACCGACTCGTGCAGGATCACGTGCGCACGTGACACCTCAGTCCTTTCTCCTAGCATGGTGTGCGTGTGTGTACTGAACAGTAAGGGTGCAGATAGTAGATAATAATGATTTAATAATCATATCATATTACCTGCTGCCTTTGGCGTCATTTTTATGCGAGCAAGCCCTCTTCCCTCGCCAAATGACAATACTGCCCCCAAAGTAATTGCAAAAGACTACTTTTGACGACATGAAATGAGGTTATGATTTTATACTATTCATCATGATTATCATCTTTTCTGCTGAGACCTACTGAATTAATCAAGTAGATCCTTTTAGTCGTCAAATTTTCAACCAAGATGGATAAAATCTGAAAAACATGATATCCTGATCAATACATTTCATTTCTTCTGATCTAAGCACGTCATGTGTTTTTCTTTTCTGTAAGAAATAACTTTATTACCATGTGAAAGAAAGATAATGATTTTGAATGGTACGAACATATTTGGCGTGCTATATGATAATAACAATAAAGTAAACAAATGATTAAGATAAATGTGATGATGGTTAATGGTTTGTCCTCACTTATTGATTACTTATACGCTCATCTTCTTTGTGTTTAATTAGATCAATGATGGGGTTTAGATTATACTTAAAACTCCATTTGTATCATTATAAGCTTCATTATTCTAAATCTGCTTTTTTTCCCCATGTCTTTGCCAAATCTAAATTGATTATAGAAATAAAGGTGAGCCAAGGTTTTAGGTGCTTATAGATATGTTCGGATTTGGCAAACAAGCACTTGATTGCATTTCCATCTATATGGACCTAAAACATGATTAGAAATCAAAATGCTCTAACTATGATTGAACTAAAGATGATATCTTTGATATGAACTCATTAATTAAAAAAGCACGGCAAAATCAATCAGAGGGCAATTTCGAAATTTCATTTGACTTACTGATGAAGATTGTAGGCAAATTAAAAACAGATTGCAAGTGCCCCCTACCATGTGTAGGCACCTCTTTTGCACAGCAACCGTACAACTTTATTAAGATTACCCTTATAACTTGGCTCCTACACAAAAACTGACATGAAATATTATCATAATAACTTTAAAAATTAACTCAAATCTAATCCTCACAGTTCCTGCCTACCCCTTTTGACCAGTAAAGATTCTGTCCTATGCTTAGCATAAAGAGAAGGCGATTTATTAATTGGCGAGAAGTTAATTAGAAAATAAAAAGTTAAACAGCAGCGTAAAGATCAGCACTTTCTCGTGTTTACTGAAAAATGAAGATTATAAAATTTGAGTCTCTAATTGAAGAACTTATACGTGACTTTTTTCAATAATCCTTTATATTTCTTTATATCTAAACTAAAAGTTGTTTTAGAGAAATTTTAATCATTTAAAATAAATATTATTCGTAACTTTTTATATATGTTTATGATTTTACTTCTGAATTTACGCTTTCATTTCTTTCACATCTTGATTATACAGATTATATTTTCAAGACACTTCAACATGTAATTAATAAAGGTATATCAAACATTTCATTACTTTTTTTAATAAGTATGCATGACTCTAAAACGATTTTTATTTTGGATAGGAGGGAGTAAAATTTTTTTTCATACCTTAACAAGTAATTTTACAAAATTTCATTATTATATTCAAACTTAAAGCATAACTAATCAATTAAATTATGTGTTTAGAATATTGAAAAGGTACATAACCTGGCGACTAAGAATAAAATGATCAAATAAGATTTATTTTAATGTAAGAAAAATAAATTTGAGATTAATATTAAAAATTAAGTGTATATTAAATTAAATAATTTCATGTTTTTTAATAAGTCAAATTAAAATTATGTCTACTTTTGACATTATTTCTAGATTATAGTTCTAAATTACTATCTTAACGTTTTAAGTACGTTTTATCAACTCCAATTTTAATTATTTATACTTTTATATACAATAATTAAGGACTTTTTAATTATAAAAGTATAATTTTTTCAAAATTAAAAAATATTCAAATAATATATATGTTAATAAGAAAATGGTAACCTTACCTTTATAATTTTCAAAATTGTATTTGAGTTGAAGAGTTTGTAAATGTTGTTTAAATATTTAGTAGTAGAAGGACAATCGTTTAGTGTTGTCATTTCTTTTTCTTCACCGTTTATTTCTTTCTTTACGTACTTTCTTATATTTATTTTTCCAAATTAATTTTCTTTTCCCTTCCTACTACTACTTACTATTTAATTTCTCTTATTCTTATAATGTCCTAAAGTCTTTTAATTACTTTATAGTTTTATTATGCAAATATAAATATTATTTCTTATGAAAATAAAACGAGGAAACGTAGAACGAAATAGAGAATAAACATAAATATTATTTCATGCCTTTATTTATACAAAACAGAGTTAATCTTTATAATTTAAATAACATAAGTACTTATTTTACTCCCTCCTACATTACCACGTCCTTCTTTTTGTATAAAGCGGTGACTGGGTATCTCAAGTTAAAACGTGTCCATTTCTCCAAACCCCCTAATTTACGTGGAAGTTTTCATTTATATTATTTTTATTTGTAGGAATTTTACTTAATTTATTAAGTTAGTCAAACATTCTATCGTCTATAAATAAGTTTAATACGGTACCTTGTTGTAATTATTATTATTTATTATCAAGGGAATATCTAGGCAAGGCAAGTTATATGGACTAAACTAACCCCTCTCCTTAAACAAACGGGTTGATTCGCTAGCCAAGACCATTCATTGTTGTAACTATTAGTTGACGCAAGTTGAAAGACTTATCCTATCTTGTCTATTAGCTAAAACAGCATTGTTTTAAGTTTTAACATTTGAACAAAAATTTAGTTTTGACTATTGATAAAATTAGACGGACGATCCCTAGCGTCGTTTTCCACCTCCCTGTCACTCACTATAACTGGCAAAAGAGAAGAAGAGGGAGAGAGTCAAAATGAACAGTTGTCCCCACTTTTCATGGAGTCTGGTGGGGTAAAACATTGCTTCGGCACCTTTTTCTTTCCCCTCTTTTAACGCTCTCAAGCACACTTTACATCAAAGATCACCCACCAGTACCACCATCAAAACAAATAGAGGGTCTCTTCGTTCACCTTTGTGGCGGAGTTTCGTATTAAAAGGGTAAAAGCAAAGGAACACATATATAACCAATGGCTAGCTAGAGATAGAGGGATACAGAGAAAGGGAGGCCAAGTTTTAACTTAGGAAGTGAGAAAGACAAGAAGGGAAGATAGATAGAGATGAATAATAAAAGAAGCAGCACTGAAAAGGAGTCGTGAGGCAAGTTAATAGTCAAGTGAAAAAGAGGGCTTACAATTGACATATGTATATAGAGAAAGATACATAATATTAGAGAGACACAGAAAGAGAGAGACTTGTAGAGAAAGAGAGAGATGGTGGGCTCAGGAGGAGCAGATAGAAGCAAAGAAGCTGTTGGGATGATGGCCCTTCATGAGGCCCTCAGAAGCGTCTGTCTCAACACAGAATGGACTTACTCTGTCTTCTGGACTATTCGTCCTCGCCCGTACTCGCTCTTTCCATACGCTTTTTGTCTCTACCAATTCTCTCTGATTCTGTATTTCTCTGCTGCTTCTTCTTCTTTGATTTTGAAGTTTTTCCTTAAATGTCTACTTCTTCATTTGTCTTGCAGACGAGTCAGGGGTGGTAATGGTTGCAAGGTTGGAGATGATAATGGAAGTTTGTGAGTATTGCTTGCTTGTTTGTTTGATTCTTCTTCTTGGTTACTAACAAAACCAGGTGGATATGGGGATTAAATCGAGTTTTTAGTCCCAGCTCTGTGGTTTTTATGATTTCCCAAGTTACCATTTCGGAAAAGAGTTTGTTTTGCCTCTTCTTTCCTCTGGTCTTTCCTAGCAGCCGAGCATGTAGTTGGCTGCTTTTTAGCTTCAACTAATAAACAGAACTCACAGGCAAGGAAACAGAGAGCATTTGTTTGCGATGGACGGTTTTTTGTGTTGGTAAAATCAATTTCCAAAACTTTCCAAATAGTGATGATAAGTGGTGTTTTGGTAATTAACGGTGGGGACCTTACCCTTTTGACATTCCCTTTTCTCTGTTCTTGCTCTTTGCCTTTTTTTTTTGTCTCTGAATCTTCAAATCTTTAGTATTAGTATTTGCAGAAGCATGTATAGACATCAAACGGATTATGTGTATGTACGTTCACTGTTCACATGCGATACCAAGGTTCTAATAACATCTTTTGACACATGAAATGAAATTATGCGTAGGATGTTGATGTGGGAAGATGGGTTTTGCCGAGGAAGAGTGGGAGATTGCTCGGAAGACATTGATGGGGAGGATCCTGTCAGGAAAGCATTCAGCAAAATGTCCATTCAGTTATATAATTATGGAGAAGGGTGGGTACTGGGTAGGTGTTGTTATTTTGGATTTAATTATGTGTCTGTTTTAGGGGATGTTTTGTAGGAAAGTTGTTAGATTGAAGCTAAAGAATAAGAATCCTTCTTGTGTATTGAGGTCTTTTGACAGGTATCTTCTTTAATTCCTTTGAGCAGGTTGATGGGAAAAGTTGCCTCCGATAAGTGTCATAAATGGGTCTTCAAAGAACCAACTGAATGTGAACCAAATATCTCCAACTATTGGCAGAGTTCTTTTGATGCTGTATGCAGCAACCCGCATCTCTTCAAAATTTTTAGCATTAAGTTACAAATATAAGAAACCTTGGAATGTGGCATTATATAATTATCTATTGTTATTAGTCTATCTTGGATGTAATATCATATGTTGGTGATTGATGTTTAACATTTATGTTTTTGTGGTCTTATAATTGCAGCTTCCTCCTGAATGGACTGATCAATTTGAGTCTGGCATTCAGGTTGGTATCAGAATGATCAGCTTTAACGTTTGTTGTTTATGCTTTGTTCTAATAGCGGTCATTTAATCTCCATTGCTTAAAATTTGTTCCAATTAATGTCTTTACCAGACAATTGCTGTTATTCAAGCTGGCCATGGCCTACTGCAACTGGGTTCTTGCACGATTGTTAGTTCATCTCTTTTCCTTTTATTTGAAGTTTTGGGAATATCATTCTTTTGAACAGTCAACTAACCAAATACTGCTTCTGTTCTTAGATACCTGAAGACCTTCATTTTGTACTGAGAATGAGACATACTTTTGAATCACTTGGCTACCAATCGGGTTTCTACCTATCCCAGCTTTTCTCCTCAACGAGAAATGCTGCCTCTTCTTCGTCGATTCCAACTAAACAATCTCCAATTCCAACACGACCACCTTCTTCCCTCTTCAACTGGGGTCAAAGGCCAGTTCCATCTGCAGCTATGCTTTCTTCATCAAAATTTCAAAACCCAGCAGTCAGACTTGGGTTTCCTCAAGCCAGAGATGAGCCTCACATGTTCTTACTCCCTCATTCATCTGAAACCGGAATGGAAGAAACGATGGGAGAGCAAGATAATGATATCAAGTGGCCTAATGGATTGTCTTTCTTCAATGCTCTCACAGGTCGAACTGATGATGCCAAGCTTTTATTTAATCCTGATAGCTTAGGAAACAAAACTGATCAAAGTAACCAACCTCTTATCCTTGGAGGAAAAAATCCCAATCCAAATTCAGATGGTTCAAATATGCATAACACCGGTGGCACAAATCCTAATGAGTTCTTGAGCTTAGATAGTCATCCTGATAGCATAAGAAAAATGGAAAACAAGTTCAAGCGAAGCTTCACGTTGCCTGCAAGAATGGCTTCGTCATCTTCTTCAACTTCAGTCGATCATCATCAGCACCATCCGGTGGAATATAGGAATTCAGAAGCTGGGTTGTATCCCGATGTCATGGAGACTTTCATGGAGTGAAGTCACTGTTGCACTGAGATGTAGACAGCCTGTAGTAGAAAGATTAAGGTCAGAACTTGTACGTAGGAAGAAGCTTTTGTGGTGCTTTGCTGCTAGAATCCTGTGTTCTTTTATCACTGTGTGTTTCTGATAAGTAATTTGTTTGAAATTCTCTAATCATTTGTTGTAGTTGATCCTAACATAAGTTTTCCTCACAAATTTTTCATCAACTGGAGGAACTTGACCATCTTGTGCTCCATGTCTGATACTTGAAAAACGCACCGGATAGGGTACGGGCCCGACATTTTGGAAAAGCTTTCTGCAGCCTGACCAGATCTCTTTAACACAGTTATCTTTAATAGTAATATAGTGCAGGTATTCAACCGAGAATAGCTGCATTATATTAATTATCAATACAAAAATAATAAAGCAAAGGGTAAAAATATTTATTATTAATACAAAAATAAAACCAAACGCAATGGATAACTTCCCAGTACATGGAAGCCTTTGTCGTTTTATTTTTCGTTGGAAATGATTATTCAAACTCATTTTAATTTTTATACGTGAATATGCAAACCCATTGATTATCGAAGAGATTGTTGCAGTTGAGACCAGGATTAATCTCTGCAAAGCGCCGAATAGGCAAACCGGACTGTGAGATAACAGTTTCACAAGTATCATGGCCACGTATAAAACCATACGCTATCTGACAGGTGTGAGGAATTAGTGGGGTTTGATAGCCACTGCACAGCCACTGTCCATCGAACATATTATCACAGTCCAGATTGGGGTTTGGTCGGGTCAGCTGTACTAGGCTCAGACCCATCTTCATACATCCATCTCGGCCCGTTCGGTCCATCAGGAGATAGACTCCCATGCAAACACAACGACTCACGTAAAGACATAAACTTAGTGGTAACTCCATGTATATAAGGTATTATTCTGCAATGATTCAGGTATGAGAATTCAACCCTACTTTCCTCTGTTTACAGCAACCCAAAAACTCTACGAAAATACTGACTTGAGCGTTGGAGGGGCCTCCCGGGAAACAATTCCCGGCCCGCCGTTATCTGTTTTGCAGGGATCTCGCAATCCGAATCGCAAGGACCATGAACCAGAACAACGAAGCTCTACTTCAGCAGAATCTGGCTGAACCATTTGGCGCCCACCGTGGGGCTCCGGCATCAAGGCACCACGTCCAGAACCACTCCGATTGGTCAAGCGGCAGCAGCCAACCCTGATATGGCCGCCGTCATAGCCTTTGCATTGCAACGGACGGCTTT
>JANVCL010000131.1:31294-43579 GCA_026546855.1 Erythroxylum incrassatum | reverse complement strand
TATCAAGTGGGAACCTTGGATGTAGATAGTTCTTGACTATCGAACCAAGTAAAATCAAGTCTTCTTACTTTCTGCAATTTACATTTCTGCAAAATATCAAGTGTTTATCAGTTTTTGCTTGTGAAAATATAACAGAGCAGTAGCATTAACCCAAAAATTTTGACAAAGCTCTTTACTACACACTTTTTAGTTTAGTGTGAACTCTTCCAACTCAACTTGACTTCCAGCTCAAGCTACACCTTACAAGCGATTTATTTTCCGGTACAAATCCTACCTCTCAAGTGATTCTTCTCTAATTACTCAACTCATAATAATAACAATGATAGAAATGAAATAGTAAAGCTCAGTACAGCTGAATACAATTAAAATACGCTAAGAACAATTTGAGAGTTATTTGAAGATAATTTTAAACTAGGGTAAGTATGCTTCGCTTTGGACTTCTGTAATCAATCCTATGAAGTTCCATCGTTTATTTGCAGGCTTCAAGATATTTTTAGACGTTGTAGAACTCTCCTAGCCATTGTAGAATGCTCCTAGCCATTGTATGAATATTTTCTCCCGTTTGAAATCAATTGACACAATCAAATTATGTTCAGCTGCAACTGATAGTCGACTAGTCAGTGTGTAAAAGTCGTCTAGTACATTATAGTCAACTTGTCTTCAAGAATTAGTCGACTAGCACTAACATTTTTCATGAAACTTTCTGCTCCGGAATAGTCGACTAATATGATGATAGTCGACTAGTTCGTTTAACCAATTGACAGGTCTGATTGTTGATAGTTGACTTGTAACATGATTCTCGACTTGTCCCAAGCTCCAACTTACATATCTCACACAATCTACAATCTGTGATTGTTGAGATGCTTATTGGAATTCTTCATACAATATCTTCTCATGAAATACACGTTGTTTAACTCTGATACTCATTATTGCAATCTTGATTTTCACAAATCGACTTTATTTAAATTTCATCTGGCTTGAAAATCATCAATAACATAATAGTCAACTTGTGCCATCATTAGTCGACGAGTGTACCGCCATTTTAATCCAAATACCTGAAATTATTTCTTAACCAATTCTTTAAGTTTTATTATTATCAAAACATATAAGGATTTAATTTGTCAACCTCCATTGGTTCAACACTCACGGCTACAGCAGGAGCACATCACGCATTACAGGTCCAACAAATAAACCTTCACACAAGGACCAGCAAAAGCCACACCACGGTGAACCACACACCCATAACAAACGACACCCTCACAACCTTCACCACATCAACTGCACAACCTGTTGCCAACCTTCAACAAAGGACACACGCAATTCACAGAACAACCCAGCCATGAGTCATACACCAAGAAATCAATAAACACCGCATCATCAAGATGGATTTTTCAACAACATAAAATCAACACATTAATCTCTTGATCCACGCGAGTCTCACAAAGTTAAAAGCTCATAGCCCCAAAATTTTAGAAATTGTGCAGCCTACAAAACAGAGGAATGCAGGAGTCACACACACATCATCTGCTGATTTCACATACTACCTTTCAGCCCACATGGCCATAATTAACCAAACCTTTAGTCAAAATAGAGTTTTATCACATCTAAAATATTATCCAAGATAGTCTTTTTATTTTTGAATCTAAGTCAAATCAGAATTGTTGTTTAATCACACCAAGCCATGGTCCAGCTATTATCACCCAATTAAATTCAATGTAAATCTTAAAGCTACATTATCTTATACGTTCAATTATCTAATAATGCCAAAATTAAATAATAAGATATATAACATATATCTTAACAATCTCCCATTTTTGGCATTATTTGTCACATATTTGAAACTCCCCTTAAAGGAGAAAATTGGACATATAAACATCAAATGCATAATCCATGTGAGACGAAAAAAGAACTCACCCTTAATTAAATATCAAGTTTCAAAGAACATCATAATTACCCAATCATCCAAATCTCTTCCATTGGGACAAAAAGATGCCAAAAAGTAAGACGAATAGTCACATATATACTTTGAAATCTCCCTCTGAACGGAACAGTTACCAAAAATAATTTGACGTCTCCCCCTTAAGACAAAGCAGTGTCAAAACGCAGAATCATAAGAATCAACAATAGGAGCAGTGGAATAATTATAAGCACGCCAAGATGACAATTTACCACCATTCAAAACACCGAGAGATATGCTCGAAAGAGAGAGAGATACTCGAGAGAGAGACCTGTACTGATGAGAGAGCTGAAGAGTCTTCGATGGAGTCAAATAAAAGTCACAATGCGAACTACTAAAAGATGGGACGACAATGACAACATAAAAACTAAAGAAGAACTAAAGAAGACAAATCTCTTTTTTTCCGTTTCGTTTTCTTTCTTAAAAAACAGAAAAAAAAACTTCAAAAATGTAAAGTACATAATCCCTGTGCCCCTCGAAGAAATTCAAACTTGGCCTTATTCTTCGTCATATTATCTTTGTCATCGGTTTCTTCTTTTGAAGTAATTGACTTATCCTTTGTCTAAATAGTTTCTTTACAAACAGTAAATAACTATGAATCTAGACAATTTCTTGTTTTTCCTTTACAATATTTTTGTGCTTGTAATTGACCCTTTTTAGTCCAAGCGTGCTTTGGTACTATAGGCTGCCGCTGAAAATTTAATGGAGAGTGTTTAGATTTTCAGTTTTGACCTATTTGAAACATCATTTGTAATAATGTAAGAAATCGATTAATGTATCTTCTGCTATTTTAGTAAGAGCCAAGAAGTTATTAGAAGAGGGAAGCAATGAATCAAAATTTCAAGGCTTATAACAACCATTGAAACTATCTGTTGTAAATGAACCAACTGTAAGGGGAAGATCTTTTTCTGTTTCAAGTGATGTCTTTGAATGTGTAAGGAGCCTTCTTGGTGATTTAGACATAGGAAATTTCTTTACCTTATCTACCAAGTCTCAAATCATAGTATGTTAGAATCTTTTTTAAATTGTCTAGAAAGATAATTATATCTTTTTCTCTTTCATGAAATATACGTGGAATTCATTATTTTATGTTTAGTCTAGATAGACACTAGATTGTATTATTCAAAGAAGCCATTTTAATTGGGATATTAATTAATTACTACTATTGATTTTCTAACATAGAACTTTAAAAAGAATGACCATAAAAAGCTTCGTCAACCTACCACACAAACTTACTTAGATTATTAAGGAATAATCTTAAAGAAAATGTAAAGTTTATTTAGTGGTTGTGCAAGTGCTTAGAAATATATCAAACATTTCATCTTATAAGATAAAAATTAATTATATTTAGATATATCTTAAGACGTAATATTATTTGGTCAGCTAAACATTTTTAGCTATGTTTTTAAATATGTAGATAAAACATTTAGCTAGGATTCTAGAAACGTAGCTGTTTATGCATGCACAAAAGGTCTCAAATGCTTTGGGGATGATCAACCCTAAAACTTCATGGAGATGAGATTTGGTCCCTGAAGACATGGAGCTTTGTTTTTCCTGAATTTTGGACACCAAGTATACCAGCACAATCTAGAATATTTTTTTGTTCTCCTTAGTATCATGGTTGAGCTTGCTACACCATTCAATTATTTCTTGCCAATATTCTTTAGGGGGTCTTACTCTAAATCGTTGCATGATGTAGGACTATGCCTCTCTTGAGTACGTACACCTGAACAAAAGGCGGTATAGGGACTTCATTTCCTTCTCACATAACAAGCATCTGTTCGGAATGGCTAGACATTTTGTTAGCCTATCAATTGTAGGAAGTCTGGCCTTTATTGCTAACTAGAGTGTGTAGGATGTCCTTAGCAGGACATAACTTCCTCACACCAATCTGGTAGGACATAACTTCTTCAGACTCTTTAGTGCTATCTCGTTGGAAAATATCCTTAAGGTTATGTTTGGTTGGACGTAAGGTTTTTAATGAAATGAAATAATTTATAATGGAATGGAATAGAAATTGATGTAATATTATAAAATTGTTATTTGGGAAGGATGGAAGGGTTCATAATATAATATAGTGAAATATTGTTTAGAAGAAGAGTTTATAATGTTATATAGTGAAAAGTTATTTATCATTTTATATTTCATCCTAAACTTCTCGAATTGAAGGTTTCTTATTTTTACTGTTTAGGATGGAATGAGATGTAATATGAAATCCTCCTCTTTCATTCCATCTCATTCTATTTCATTATAAACTATCATCTCAAACGATGGAATAATATTACATTCTATTAATAAACTCTCAATCAAACATAGCCTTAAGTGATTATATTTCATTAATATAGTCTAGCTCCCCTGACTCCGGTTGTCCTTCCAAAAGTATGTCTTCTTCCTATCTCCCACTTGGTGCAAAATGCTCTCTTTTATCGAATTTCTAAACTTGAAAACATTTGAGAAAATTGTGGAAGCACTCTTTGGAGATGTGAAACTTGTCTCTCTTTGATATAATAGCTGTTCACTCATCTCACCCGTAAGGAATTCCCTCCACTTAGAGGTCTCCGAGCACTTTTTGCTAGCATTATTTTCTTAACAGTCTTGACAGGGATGAAGCCTAGCCCATCATGTTCTCTAAGGACGCATACTTCCTTCCATTTAACCTTTGCTTTACTCACCCCCTCCATCTCCATTCCACAAAATATCTTGAGATACTTCTCCATTTGTTTGATAATGGAGTTCGGAATTACTAGATGAGATGTACAGTATATGTGTAGAGAGCTTAAGATTGATGAAATCAGCTACGCTCTACCTGCTAGTGATAAGGATTTGGCGGTCCAATTGTGTAGTCTGTCGCTAATCTAGCTTCTCCAGAATGGGTTTGTACCCTGACAGCATTGGTTTTCTGGAAGATATAGGGATCTCCGGATAGATTACTGGTAATACAATAGTAGTAGTTCATTTTCTTCCATAAAACTTGCAAGAGACAAACCGATCGATATCCTTATTTATTTAATGAAATCTTAATTTAATGTTATATATTTGAGCAACATCATGAATTTTGGAATATGTCTATCAAATAATTTTTTAAAAAAATGTACCGAGAACCATACATTTATCGCTTACCTTTGGAATCATCGAATTTCATAACTATCACCAAAGTGTCTTGTAAGATTTTCTTGTAAGAATTTCTTTCTAAGCACATGTTCTTAATAAATGACATAATTTTCTTCTAGCCTTTAAGGTGTGGATCATTTGTGAGCACTTTAAATAATAATTTTCATTTAATTAATACACTCGTTGAAAGTTCTTTAAATCCCAAAAGCAAGGCAGGAAGTATTATTTTCATTGAATTCTAGCATGGTTACTTTGAAAGATTGAAAAGAAAGAAAAGTATACATAAAAAAAGAGGAATTTGATGATTGTATAATTCCATCAAATCCTTTAGAATCACAATTCACAAGATGAGCCTGAGAAGAAAACATTATTCGAAAGACATGACTGAAATTTAATGGTTTGTAAAGTGTAAAAGGTCCAAACAACTGACCTTGGAATTTGGTTAGAGAAACGGAAATAACTTGTTAACAGTGATTGGACTGGCTCTTGTGCCAACAAAAATAAAGTATTTCTAGTTACTCTTCTCTCTTGGATCTAATCGAGAATATGGGAGTTCTAAAACATAAGACTTGATCGCTCTTTGTTTCGGGTATGAACTACATCAGAAAAGACGAGTTAGTAGATATTCTATGTTGATTATAATGAAAGGTCTGTCTGTCGTTCCTTCTTTTCTTGTTGTACTTCAGTTTTGGTCTCCAATGTTACAAGAATTCTGTTAACTTTAACAAGTTGGTGTTGACCATCATAGACATAGAAGAGAAAATCTCACCATTCCTGCACCAGCTTGAGTCGAATATACTATAAATTGTACAAAAGCAGATACTTTCTGCAGAGGAAATACACAAGGATGAGATCTTATTTATAAGCACTAAGGAGATAACACCTTATGCGCATTATAACACATCCAACTCGGAGACATACTCTCCATGATCAACCCAACAGACCTCAAGTTTCCTGACATAAACTAAGACTCTGCAACATGTCCAAGCCAAAGGACATAGATTATATGCAGATATTACAGACTTTAGCAATCTTATTGATATATCTTTTGTATATATCATAGATTTTATAGCATAGTAATGGTTTAAATCATTTGATGACAGAAGAGAGGGAGCATGCAAGATTTAGTGGTTCATCTGATCTGGGATCGTTTGCAAGTCGGATTTGCAGGGACAGTTATGTTAAATCTGCTGCTGCCTCTATCATCGGCTGGCCTCCACTGGGTTTCTTTGAACTGACTTACAGCCCCTCTGCGACCTGACCCCTCTGCATATGTTTCAGACGAACTTTTCCGACGCCTCTCGTTGTGTCCTGCCAAACGCCGGCGACAGCTCCTCTTCGATTCATCAAATTCTGACAGCTCATGGAACCTGACAGCTTATAGTACTTCGTCGTCATTGGAAGTAAAGAAATCAGATTATGTGAAAACAGAAAGAGTTAAAAGAATCACAGTAACAAAAAGTGTTTTAACATTCACATTCACATTCCATCTCCCTTCCACCTAGTTGGAGAATCGAATTGATATGCGTACTCTCTGTCAAGTAAGCCAGATGATCTTGTACATCAAACTCTACTGAAAATATGTGTGCCCTTACATGAAAACTTTATTAATCTAAGTCCAAATCATTCCAAAATCTCATTTTCACCACTATAATGGATGCATTTTGAGCTGATAGATTGTTCCATGATCCTATTACATTCAAATTACCGATATCGAATCATTGGCCATCAATCTTATAATATCCATCAGACTAACCTTGCAAAATTTTCATTTTGAAACATATCGACGAAATTTTGCTGTATATTTTACTTTCGTTTCATCTGATGAATGTACCATGTTCTGGTTGTGAGTATGTGCAAGTAAAAGAAATGTTCAGAGTATAAATTCAAGTGAAATATCTCTCAAAAGCTTAATAGCTCGGTCTTCCATGTACGTTCCATCGAGATCATATCCCATGTCCCACTAATATTGTTATCATGAACTCAAGAAATAAATGCTCTAGTCTTTAGTTGCATGTACATTAGCATGTGACATTTGAACTTCTGATACTATTACTTCTTTTACAGCCATCCCTGAGCCACCAGGATTGAGAAAGCAAAAAGAATTCAGGATAGAAGTTCCTCATTAGGCAGAAACAGAATACAACTATCAATAATATGGAAGGACTTCTAGAGAAGAAATACCTGCTGCATTGCTGACAAAAACGCTGCCTGACACCAGCAACCACGACGGCAGTTGCCTTTGCGTGAACTTCACAGACCTTGTGGCGCCTATGGTACCTCTTGGAATCAGTCAAATCAGCTCCACACTTCTCCACCTGGCAAGACGGCAGCGACATGCCACCTCCGCCGCCTCCACTAGAAACGCCACCGTTGGTGCTTCTCTTCCCATTCACAGCCCTAACTCCTCCCCTCTTTTCGTCGTCAACAAAACCAGCAGAACCACCCACCTCCTCTTCCATATCATCTTCCAGATCGTCTTCGACAACAAAATCATCTCTGCTGATATCTTTCTCTTTCAAACCCCGCCTCGCTTCGGCTGCTCTAGCATCCATCATTAGAAGATTGAAAATTTCACTGCTCAGTTGGTGGAAGCTGGCAAAGTTCTTATGGTACTTGGAGTACTATAAATAGACCCTTAGAGAGTTGAAGGGAAAGGTGATAAAAGATGATTGAGACCATAGGCTACATATTCTGGTGTCTTTATGTGTTAATACGAATCAGTTGAGATAACGAATTGTTAGCAACTTTAAAACAAAGAAAGTTTACTGTTTTGTTTGTTGTGATTTGCTTCCACAAAAAGGCCTGCCAAATTCTCGTATTAGTGGTCGGAGCAATATTTTCATTTCACATAGGAATTTGTCGGTTTCAGGTTTTGAGTATCGGTTCTGTAGGTGGTCCCGTTCCTCAAGATTTTCTCTAAAGTTAAACAACAATAGAAACTAAGATTTGTCTACATTATCTGTTACTTTCCCTCTTCCCTATCGAAACCTCCTCTCATTAAGGTATCTTACTGGGATAGCTGATCAGGCTTAAGTTCTGCAGCATTTAAAACATACAGCAAGATGTGGGATGTACTCAAGTGTATTTGATTCAAGTGACGTAAGAGATAAATACGAGACAAAGTAGAGAGTAAATTGTTGGAGTTATGAATGGTGCAATAATTCACTGGTGATTCACATAGCTGGCAGAGCCGTGAGAAGGACATGTCAAAATTTAGTGCACTCTTTAATGGACTGTACAGCACCACCAGTGCTAGCTCAAAATTCTGCTTCTTTGAGTTGGACAAGCAATGTACTGCAACAAGAGTACCCTATGCTTCTATCCTGTTCAAATGGGCTAAACAGATCAGTCTTCAATCTTTAGTCCCATGCCAAGCCTTATTCTCCTATCTACTTTTATCTACTTCCTCTGTCGTTACTGCCATGAGACCTAAAGTTGTTCATCCCATGGACAATTACAATGGATTTTAGGTTGTGGAATTATGTTAATGGCACTAATACTGCTGTTTGTATCGTATATAACTATATATAGTAGCGTTGTAGGAAGGCAAAATCTCACATGGCTAGTGTACAAGCACAGTGCTTCAGCTCTTTGTCTATAGCTCCATGGATGATGATTCTATGGTCTTACATGTAAGCACCCAAACTTTCACCTCCTCACTCTTCCGCGTCGCTCTCTTTTTGGGCAACATGAAATGGAACTGTGATGGAGATATGATTGTCACCACCATCAAATGCCCGTCACTCTCACTCTTAAGTTGGAATTTTTGGTCCCTATTATTCTCTCTTTCCATCCTTCCTTTCCAGGCTCTCTTCTTTGTCTCAACTTGCAGATATATTCTCCTCTCTAAATTCATTAGGAGTGAGCAATTGAACTATTTTTAAAGTAAAAAAAAATTTGAAAAATAAAAAACTCTTAATTAAATATTTTTAAAATATTATCCAACATCAATATCTCTTTTATTCTTTTGTTCGTAGATTAAAAAAAACTGAAGTATGACTAAGTAATCCTCACATATTACCTGCTAGGAAATTCTTAATTATAATAAAACAAAGTTTCAGTTTGATAAGAACACTCCTTGTCTATAAATTTAACAAGACAAAACAGACTTCCCCATGTCTGCGTCGTGAATACCGCTTTCCGTGGTGAAAAAGTTTCTGCGTTTTGGGCGATTATGTAAGTGAAGAGAAGTATCACTTTCATCTCTGACTCATTCTTGGCATTGACCTATCTGTTCTGTTCATATATATAATTGGCTTTAATCGTTTTGGTTGCTTGCTGTCTGTCTGTCACTCTTTCACCCCTCTCCATCTGGAATTTATTTGGTGACTAATGGGATAAAAGTAGGGAGCGTATCAGATTCCAAGTGACTCATGTGTTCTTCTTCAATCCTGTACGTAGGTTAAAAAAGAAAAGTAGCTGATTTCAGGTGCTCAATCTTTCCAGTCTTTCCATTAGCATTTCTTCTTTTTCCTCTCCAACACGAATAAATCAAAAGTTCTCTTCTATGTGAAAACAAAAAAGAACATTGAATTATAAATCATCTTCCATCAAACTCGTTAGGATGGAAACCTTAAACTTAACTAAAATTTTCACATTCAATTCGAGTTCGATAAACTATATATGTTTGAGCATATATCATTTGCAAATTTAAGAGCAGACAACTATCAGTGTTAGATCATGTTATCTGAATTCTAGGAGGGGGATTGAACTGGGCTATGTTCCTTTTTTCCTTTGTCGTCTCCCTTAAAACACACACACACTTATCTGTTCAGGTAGGATTTAAACCATAGTTTCAATTTTTAATTTAGAAATCCATTTTTTACCAGCCTAATCGTGCATCTACTTAAATTAATTAACAAGACGTATTACTCAATAAAACGAAGTATTCACTACAAATATAAAAGAATGCTTACCCATTTTTACTCATTACCAATGCAATGAAGATTATGCAACTTTATATATAATTAAGATATTCATAGTAATGTTCCACGAGATCAAATCCCAGCGGAAATGTTTTTATAATTTTATGAATGATCATTTTATTAAAATAATTAGAATTAGTAATTAAAAATAGAATGATTAATGACAAACTTGATTAGAGTACGTATCGTGCAATTTTTTTCTTAGAAGAAATGATTATTATAGGTTGTTCAAATCTATCTCCAATCTTTATGCCTTCACAAAATTAAAAAAAAAGCTTTAATCTTTAGAGAGGAATCAACCCATTTAAAGTATTTCCTTTTTTTTAATGGAGAAAGAATAGGTTTTTAATATTTAATTAAAATTAAAATCTAATTCTAATTATATAACTAGAATTTAATTTTATAAAATTAAGTATTTCATATTTAATCTCAAAAAAATTTAAACATTACATTACAGTCAACCCAAACTTATTCTGACAAAAAAAACCCCAAACTTAACTTAAATTAATTTTATCTATTTATTTGTTCTATATGTATAACTCATTAGTTTTCAATGTCTAATTATAAATTTTATTTTTAATTTATAATTAGACCTAGGTAATTTAAAACTTCTTTAATTTATCTTTACCTTTTAATTAGATAATTTATAATTATAGTTCAAATTTGATTTATAATACCTAAATATTAAAAATGTTAAAGTAATTTGATTTAATCTATTTATACATGGCTATGACATTTAATTTAATCATTTCAATATCTAACCTTTTAATTTGACATATAGTGTAGAATTGGTATCTATTCTTGTAAATTAGTAATTTATTTATAATTGTTATATGATAACAAAATTTCAAATCTCAATTTATTATGACTAGAAAATTCTTAAGTTGTTATTACAACAACAACAACAACATAGTAAAAATCTCACTGAAATGCAAGGTTTACGAAGTCTAGTAGTACGCAATCTTACCCTATCAAATTGTTATTAATCAAGAATAATAGATAATTCTTCCTAATTACTTTAAGTTCTTTATTGATTTAGTTAACTATATCTTTATAATTTGTACTATATCTAAGTATTATTAATTGAACCATCATAAATAGAATATGTTCCGAGTAACATTAAAATATAGTAATTTTTATGTGCGCTATTTTAGCTTAAGCATAAGGATTAATTATGTAACCATCATAACGAGTATATCCTCAAATACACAAGTAATGTTTTGCTTAGGATCCTCACTTCAGTAAAATTATTTTTAATAAGTATTCACATGTGTGTTTAAATATCTTTATATTTTAATTTATCATATCAATTACTCTTTTATAATAAAATAATATAATATGTACTATTTTTATCATTCTATCAACATTTTGTTTTGATAGAACTGTAATTAGAAACAATTTATAAATAATATCTAACTATAATTTGAACGTTATAATTATAATCTTATCATAATTTCAATTATTTATGAACTTTATCTTTGGTATTAAATATTTAAAAAATAACAAAATATATAAAGATAAAGAATGTCTTTATTAAACAAACTAATACATACATAAAATGCAACCAAAAGCATAAACTAATAAATAAGGTATAATTTAAGTATATAAATGCAAAATATTATTAAGAAAAATAATTTATAATGATTTGATATCCTTTTTCCTATTCCATTTTGTTGATAGCCTAAACTAATTTAGTTCATTTGGCCTAAAAGTAAAAGAGGCTCAAATACTATAAGTTTTAGAAGTCATTTGGGTAGAGAATTAATGCATATGGGATTCGGTTTAGAAGTCCAGGATTCAAGAATTTTAAACAGTTATACATAATTAACATATATTTTTAAAAAATAATTTTTCCAAAAAGGAAAGAATAAAATGCATTAATAAAAATTATAATTAAGAGCTTACAAGAGGTTAAGGGGGATACCCATTAAAATAAGATAATAACAGTAAATATTTAGCTAGGCAAAACAGAAAAGTAATGGAGAGAAACAGAACTAGAGAATGTTTATGTTGTTGGGAGTGCTTCTTAATGTCGTAAGCTCTGTAACGCTATCGAGAATTCCAAATATAAGAATGTCTGTAGTCTTGGTCTTGGATTCAAAACACTTTGTATTTCTTTCTTTCCATATAAATTGGACACACATGCTAACAACTACTATATGAAACAAAATCGGGGGAGTTCTTTAAGCCACCAAACACTGAACAACAGCAGAGTGTTGGACCAATGGTGGTTGACAAATTAATCCTACTTATGTTTTGATAATAATAAAATATATAGAATTGGTTAAG
>JANVCL010000131.1:0-20457 GCA_026546855.1 Erythroxylum incrassatum | reverse complement strand
CCCGGAGAGTCTTTGTTTGTTTTGCAGGTATCACTTAGTCGAAGCTCCACGAGATCATGGATCAGAACAACGATATTTCAGTCCAGCAAAATCCGGCTGAACCAAGAAGTAAATGAACTTTCACAAATAACATAAGGATTAAAAATTATCTGAAGACTTAATACATAAGTGGATTGTGGTACAACAATGATCTCACTCATCCATTTATAAGAAAATAATTTCATTAGACATCTTTAATATTGACAAAGAAGTTGCCCACGATTGGAGGTTCTAAATTTAAGATTTTTTGGAATAAAAATGAGGTAGGTTACACATCATCATAGGTATTATTAGCCAACCATCTTTTTTTTTTTGGAAGCATTTCCTCTTCAACAATAGTAGAAAATTAAGAAGATAGTTATATACCTTTAATATATATAATTAATAATATATTGAAAATAGAGGCAAGATAAAGGAAAGTATAAAATAGGGATGACAATTGTATCCGAACCCGATGGGTACCCGATAAAATTACCCGAACGGGGGCGGATATGGGGGGTTAACAACAATACCCGTCGGGTATCGGGGAGGGTATGGGGATACCACCCCCATACTCGTTTACCCGTTATATAATAATTATTATATAATAATATAATAATTAAAATAATTATTATATTATTATATAATATAATAGAAGCGGGTAAACGAGTACCCGATGAGAGTCAAACCCCCATCGGGTACGGGTATGGGGGACTCAGAAAAATCCCCGACGGGGATGGGGAGTGGGAGCGGGTTCGTGGGGCGGGTACGGGGAATGGCATACCCGCCCCATTGCCATCCCTAGTATAAAAGGGATTTCTTATGAATGAAGAGTCAACAGAAAATTTCAATTTCAATCAGTGAAAATCCGTTCTTGGAGAGAGTTCGTAGAGCAACATGTAATCTTTTAAAATAATTTTTGTAAGCTTTCTTCACTTTGAAAAAAATAGAAAGTATTCTTGTTCATGTCACCAGAGGCTTGATGATGTAATACTAATCCAGCGTTCCTTCGTCTGCCTTCATTTTCATGAGCCCCTTTAAAAAGATGATACTGAAAAGAAAAGAAGGTGACTACTTGTTGCTGGTTTAATAACAGGACAGGCAGGAATAAACAATAAGTAAATTGAAACGCCAAATTCATGCTTATGCCGATATAAATAAGTTGACAATGGGCTAGGTAGGTGGGCGGGCAGCCCAAAGTCCACAATGTTGATAACCATTCACGTCAGCCCTCCCAAGCCCGAGCTCAATTCAAGCCTAGTCAATTCGAGCCGGATTGAGCTGTGGCCAATTTGTCATCCCTAAAAATGACCATAGCCGCATAGAATACCCTCCTAAGATCATTGCAAACTAGCAATCGCAGATGATTATGCTTCATCTCATTGGACTATGATCATTGAAAATTGAAGATAGCTGAACCTGTCAACACTAGATAAATGGAAATGAAAGACCAGGGCAAGAACCAGCAGAAACTCATGTTAGACTTGATACAGTGATCCAATTACTCTGAACCAGGCATTGGTGTTTCAGTGCAAAAAGGTATTAAATACATTCCACGGCAGGACTTCTGATGCAATGCAATGCAAGGAAGGTCTGATTAATTGCTTGCAGACAGTGTTGCAAAATAGTCCCGGCCATGCATATGAGATGTTGCATACATCCACCAAAATAGAATATGAGCAAAACCAAATAGCTGAAAACAAAAGGCAAAGTTGGGAAAGGCAACTTTGCCTTTTGTCAGAAAATATTAATGGCTTGTTTGTGCTCTTGGCTTGCAAGGATATGCTTTCATGAATAGTAGTGAATTACTTGATTTAGCATTTCATGGACAACGTCCTCACTTTACAATTATACCATCCTCTATTCAACCCAATTGAAACTAAAGAACTTCGATGTACAAAATTGAGAAAAGTTCAGTCATATGTGCCTTGGACCCCAATACTGTCAAGCAATGTAACAATTTCTTCAATAAAGGGTCTCCGCCGGGGATCCTGGTCTAAGCATCGACAGGCAATTTCAAGAACATCCAGAAGCTCCATTCCACGATCTTCATGCCAAATGGATGAATCAATAACCTCTGCCTCCCTTTTCTCAGACTTCATTTGAAACACCCAAGAAACTAAATCTCTGCAGCTTTTCCCTTTGCAAACTTCTACAGGCCTTCTACCGGTAAGAATCTCAAGAAGAACAACCCCGAAACTGTAAACATCACCTCTGCAAGTTGCAGTCAATGTTTGACTATATTCAGGAGGAATGTAACCCAATGTTCCAACCAAATCAGTTGTCACATGTGTGTCATAAGGTCGGAGAAGCCTCGAGAGACCAAAATCAGCCAAATGGGCTTCAAAATTTTCATCCAAAAGTATGTTGCTTGATTTCACATCTCGGTGAACTATATGTGGTTCACAAACTTTGTGCAGGTAAGCTAACCCAGAAGCTGCACCTTGAGCTATTTTGAGTCTCAACTCCCACTTAAGAGTTGATACCCCATCAACAGATTCATGCAACCAATAATCCAAGCTCCCATTCTCCATGTACGAGTAAATCAATAACCTATCACTACCAAGCCAGCAATACCCTTGAAGAGAAACAAGGTTTTTATGTTGAGCCCTTGACAGTGCTTGCACTTCAGCTTGAAATTCACGATCCATCTGACCACAATCTCCTGAAAGCCTCTTGATTGCAGCTTTTGTGCCGTCAGGAAGGGAGGCTTTGTAAACCAGGCCAAATCCACCACAGCCAATAATATTTGCTTGATTGAAATTATTTGTTGATTTCAACAAGTCAGCAACAGTGAGGTCCTTGTAATCTGAATTCTGAAAATGCACCATCTTTGAAGGCTGAAAGGAATCAGATAGCCTGCCTTGACGGCTGGTTTCCTCGTCCATACTTTCAGTTGGATCCCCCATATCCCTCCTATGCACCTTAAGCCAAAGAACTGCAAGGACTATTGCAAGTCCAACTCCTAGTGGAAGGGTTATCACTAAAATTTTGCTTTCACCAAGCCTACCTTTTGAATTGGATGGAGTAACTGGCTTCAGTATGTTGTCATTAGCAGTACAAGGAGAAAACACTCCTCCACAAAGTTCAGGGTTGCCCTCAAAGCTTGAGTTGGGAAAGCTATAAAACTGCCCTCCAGTTGGAATTCGCCCTCTCAGTTGATTATAAGCCACATTAAATTGCGACAGGAATGTGAGCTTCTCAAATGATAGTGGGATCGACCCATACAGGTTGTTGGAAGATAAATCTAAAGCTTCCAAATTTGTCATTTCAGAAATTGAGTCTGGTATTGTCCCAGTTATGTTGTTCTTGCTTAAATCCAAGACATGAAGTTGCTTCAACAGTCCAATTTCAGGAAAAATTGTTCCGTTTATCCTGTTATTGCACAAAATAATTGAAGGTGGAAAATTTGAGACTTGTTTGTACGGCAAACCCTTACCACTCTGGTTCCGCTTTACATATATGGGAATTCCAGCAGAATCTGTCAAGTAACTGTAGTTTGCATATATCAGGCTCTTTAGCGCAGCCAAACCTTTTGGCATCTCTCCACTGAGTGAGTTATTAGATAAGTCCAAGTAAAACAAGTTCTCCATCTGACCTATCCACGGAGGGATACTGCCACCCAATTGATTCATCGACAAATCAAGGAGTTGCAACTTCCTACAACCCGACAACCAATCTGGGATTTGGCCTTTAAGAGCACAATTCCCAAGTCCTAGTACAGCTAAATTCTCAAACCCGCTTATATTTGTGGGGATCTCCTCACCAATGAAGTTCTTTGGAAGGATAAGAGTAGATAGATTTTTACTATACTGAAGAACTAATAGTGCCCTTGGTAAGTTCAGAAAACTATTGTTGGACAATGAAACAAACGAAAGAGCTGTGAGACTTACAAAACTCTCAGGGATTTCACCTTCCAAGCGATTCTTAGCTAGGCTCAAAATTTTCAACTTATGGCAGTCAGACAAAGAATTGGGAAGGGGCCCAGAAAAATGGTTACTGGCAATTTCAAGTGTACTAAGACTTGGCATTGCAGTAAAGTTTAGATTAATTTGGCCAGATAAAGAATTGTTTCTGAGGTCAAGTATGTGAAGCTTCGAGCAGGAAGACAATGTTGAAGGTAACAGCCCAGAAAATATATTAGAATTTGCAAGGAGTTGCTCAAGTTGAGTAAGGTTGTCGAAAACATCTGGAATCTGACCAGAAAACTGGTTGCCACTAATAGCGAGGGTTTTAAGGCTAGAAAGCTTACTCAATTCCTTGCTTAACTGGCCAGAGAAGTTATTGTTGGTGATTGAGAGTTGTTCCAAAGCCAACAATGAGTACAAAGAGTCTGGTAGAGCACCTAAAAGTCCATTGTTATCCAAATGCAGTTCCAGTAGAGAGGTGCTGCAATTACTTAAGCCTCCGAGATTGCCCAAAAGATGGTTCGTTGACAAATCCAGAATATGAATCCGGTTGAAGAAGCTGCAAAGTTTAGTCGAAACTTGGCCAGTGAATGAATTGTTACTTATGTTAAATACAGAAAGATTGGGAAATTCACCAAGCTCAAGCAATTCCTCATTGAACAGATTACTAGAGATATTCAGTGACTGAATGGATAGTAAACCAGAAATCACTCTTGAAACAGGTCCTGATAGCATGTTATGGCTCAGATCAAGAACCTCTAGCTGCTTCAATCTTGACAGCTCCACTGGCAATCCACCTTGAAGATGATTGAAGGAAAGATTAAGTGATATCAACCGATCCAAACTGCCCAATGAGCTTGAAATGTTCCCTTTGAGACCCTTTTTGGGAAGAATCAGCATAGTCACCCTTTTTCCACCGACCGAACCATTGTAATAGCTCTCACAGAAGACACCATCCCGTTGACAGCAGTTGTTTTTGGACCATGCTGTTATTATGGACCCATCACTAAGATTCCCTGCGAATTCGTTCAGTGCAAGCAAATCATTCCCATCACAGGGTTGGCCAAGAGTTTGACGAGCCAAAGAAGAAACTAGAACACAAGCAAAGAACACGCATTTGAGGAAAGCCATTGGAACAACCACCACCTCCACAATTAACTGAACCAAAGCCTTGCCTTGCTGAAATCAAACCAAACCCCCCATACCAATCTGCAAATCTAAAATCCCACCAAAAAGGGAATGAAACTACGTAGCAACCCACAGTGAAGCACAAGCTAGTGAAAACAAAATCCCCAGCTTTAACAAGCGTTGCTCAGCATACAATAGAAAAGGCAAATGACCAAACTTGACAGCAAAACCTCTCTAGGAACCATGAACAAGAACGATCCCGCAACTTAAATTGAGAAAAAGAATGTTCACGACAGCATACAAAAGTCAGTCAAGCCGCTTACACAATAGAGACAACTTGTTCCCAGTCCCACCAATAACCAAAACCCTTGACTCTAATCAACAAACCTCAAAGACCTACCACGCTTGAACGGCAACTAACCCATCTATTGGAAGCAAGAAAGTCTTGCACGAACGTCAGAAACTTCAAACACACATCCCAAGGCACCTATAACCAACAAAAGAGTAGGAGTGATCAAATTAAGCACAGGTCTAAAAATAAGATGAGGATTAATTCTTAAAACGTGAAGCATCTCCCAAGATCACAAGTTCATAAGAGGATTAGAATATTAAATAGTCCAACAAGGAAGAGAGAGACTATACCAGTCTATACACATGAATTCATCAAAGGCTTCAACAAAAACATAACAACCTCTTGTAAGTGAAGGAAAATCAAAATCTCCAATTGTCAACGAATAGTCACGGTTTCAACTTTGAAATTAGACATCTTTCGCTATCCATTAGACTTTAATTTTCTCGCCCTCTAGGTCATGCCATTTGATATTCTTTATTTCATCTGTGTAGTAAGAAAAGAAGAGCAAATAAGTCTTTGAAAGATCCCTCTTTTATATATAAGAAAGAATCTATTGCCTATGAGAAGGGTGACATGATATGCATCCTGCATGAAAACAAAAGAGCTGACTTTTTGACAAACCTTTGCGGTCTGTCTTTCTCTGGATTTGGTGGTTTGGGTTGAAATATTTGTTCAAAATGTTGACAAGTCACGCGGGTACACTTCTTCCTCCTAGTGTCAACTGCCTATGTTTTCCTTTTATAGTGTATGTCAATTCCTTACAGCTGTTTCTTCTCTAAGTTCCATGGTTGGAAAAACACAAAAACAAAAAGTAGGTATTTGGTAGAAAAGCAAGGTCCGAAAATCGAAGCCACTTGTGAATTCGTTCCGACTTAAAGCTAATGGATTTTATTTTATTTTATTTTTAGAAAACGAAATAATATCAAGCTTAAAAACTATATTTGTTATAGAAAGAAAGAACGAAATGCTAGAGATAAAATGTTTACTCAATTGATTTTCGTCTTACAATAAACAGCCTATTTATAACTACACATGATATATATGAAGGTACATAAGATATGATTTCAACTAACCTTAATATTAAACACATGGGATAAATAATATTTGGTTTAATCGAAATCTTAACTCCTTTTTTAATTTGAATTGTAATAATCCTTAAACCTAAGATTGGATGGTAGATGTCACCTTCAATTTGTTAATTAAATCTTGAAAACCAACAGGAAGATGTGTTTTGGTAAATACGTTTACTAGTTGACCAGTTAAGGAGACAGGAATAAGATACACGGTGACTTGAGAAAACGATGACATGCAAAATAATAATCAATTTCAATATGTTTCGTTCATGAAAAAACATCATTGTAAGAAATTAGCATAGCATATCTATGATCACAATGAAGCATAGTGGCAGAAGAATGTGTGGCATCTATATCAATTAATAACCATCATAACCAAAGTAATTATGATATAGTATCAATAAAAGCACGATATCCAAATTTGGTACTAGATCGAACAATAATAGTTTGTCTTTTGCTACACCAATATATAAGAGAATCATCTAAGAAGATATAATAACTAATAGTAGAGCAACATTATATTGAATCAACAGCCTAATCAACATTAGAATAACTAGATAACGTCAAATAGGAAATAACAAAGAAGTGTAATCCACATAAAAGAGTTCCTTTAATGTAACGAATGATTCAAATAACAACAAAAAAATGAGATAAACAATGGGCAGATATAAACAGACTAACCATATGAACAACATATGAAATATTAGGTCAAGTAACAATTAGATGAATAAGACTACCAATAAGTTGACTCTAGAAAATGGGATCACTAAAAGGAGTGTCATTCAAAGGAGTTGACACAGTTATATTGTCAGTGATGCTTGCATATTTGGCTTTATAGAGATAGTAGCCTTATGAAGTATAAGAAACCTCAAAACATTAAAAAAAAGTTGAGATTGTCCAAATGTTTCAGTTCAAAATGGGCTAACTAAGATGATGTTGTAAATTTGAAATTCCCAGGCATCATCACTTACTATTATCATACTTTCGACATATATTAATAAAAGAACAATGCCTCAGGTAGTGCACTTAATGAATAGTGCAGAATCATGTGGGCTAGAATTAAAGCCAAATTGAATAAAGGTGGAGGTAAATTTACAAATCAAGCCCTGGGAGCCTGTTTCAATCTATACAAGACTTGTAGAACCCTACAAACTTTATAGGGAGAATGTTGTCCTATAGCAGGGGCATATAAACCTCTTTTAACAAATCATCATGGAGAAAGACATTTTTAACATCCATTTGAAAAGATTGTCATTTTTTAACTACAACAATAGCTAATAGATTGTGAACAGAGGTTAATTGAGCTATAGGAGCGAAAGTTTTTTTATAATCAGTGTCATACTCTTAAATATACCCTGTGGATACTAAATGAGCTTTGTAACATTCAACAAATCCATTAAAACGAATTTTAATTTTCTAAACCCGTTTGTAGCAAATAGACATCTTATTAGGAGAAAGAACAACTAAATATCAAATATGAGTTTTCTCTAAAGCCTAAAGTTCTTCATTCGTAACTTATTGCCAAAGAGGATCAATACTTACTTTATGATAATAGCGAGGCTCATAGAGAGTTACAATAGTAGGATAATAATGAAAATCAGTAAGATGATGATGAGTTTGTCTTACCTGAGTGGAACACTAAAGAGTGGTATTAAGTGTAGATCACCACTTAGTGTAGATTAAGTGAGGGCATGTGAGTTAGGGTAAATTTTGGGCATGTTACAGTTATTTATATCAAAACTTGGAAACTACTTAATAGAAGAAATTTGGAAAAAAGAAGAGAATATGGTATTTTTCTAGAAGGTAACGTGACAAGAAATGTGTAGTTTATTTGAAATAGGATCCTAACAATGATACGCTTTGTGTTATATTCTATAACTAAGGAAATGACATAGGCAAGTGCAAGGTTCTACTTTTTTTGCGTTCATGAGGTTGTTTACCGACTCGGACCTTCCAGGCTCGCTCCGGTCTCGGTCTGATAAACTTCATCATTGGAACCATACCATCTTTGGTAACATTTTCCATCGGAAGCGGCGACTGATGGCGAGACTAGAAGGCATACAGAAACATCTTGATGCACCTGCTTCGGACTCCCATCGAGACCTTGAAGCATTCCTCCGGATGGAATTGGAGCAGGTCCTATTGCAAGAGGAGATATACTGGCACCAACAATCCCGGGGACAATGGCTTGGACAGGGCGATAGGAATACCAAATACTACCATGCCCTCACCCGGCAGAAACAACGTCGAGCCTTGATTCACTCCTTGACAGATAATACGGGCACTCTCATCTCAAGTTCTGCGAGCCTTCGACAGTTAGCCCACACTTTTTTGGAGGAGATGTACACAACTACCCACTGCACTCGTGCTCAGTTGCCTGGGCATTTTCCTCCCCTCCCTCCGCATGCTCAGACGGATTTGGCTTGCCCTCTCGATCCTGAGGAAGTTCGGCTAGCGGTTCATAGCATGAACCCCCACAAGGCACTAGGGATTGATGGATTCTCTCCTCTTTTCTATCAATCACAATAGGAGACTCTGGGCCCCTCTGTTACCAGATTCCTGCAGCACCATTTTCAGCTTGACGCTTGGGACCCTGAGCTCAATCAAACCATCATGGTTCTTATCCCTAAGATTGCGTCCCCGACGTCCAGTACGCACTTCCGACCTAACGCTCTTTGCTCTGTTCTTTACAAGGCTCTCTCTAAGATCATTATGAACAGGCTTAAACCCTACCTTGACAAACTGGTTGCTCCGAACCACAACAGTTTCGTTCCTGGGAGACAGATCACTGATAATATCATCATCACTCAGGAGGTCATTCACACCATGAAATGTAAATCATACCCCAAAGGGCTTATGGCCATAAAGGTGGATCTGGAGAAAGCCTATGATAGACTATCATGAGAGTTCATTCAAGATACCCTCACTACTATTGGTTTCCCTGCTTCGCTGATTGTCCTCATCAGGCATTGCATCTCCATAGTCTCCATGCAAGTGATCTGGCATGGAGGTCTCAACGCCGTCTTCCACCCCACTCGAGGAATCCACCAGGGCGACTCACTCTCGCCTTACCTGTTCGTTCTCTGCATGGAGAGTCTAGGCCACTCTATTAATCATGCAGTCACTCAAGGACGCTGGCGGCTGATCACACTCAGTTGCTTAGGCCCCCTATTACTCACCTGTTCTTTGCGGATGACCTCATTCTCTTCACCGAAGCCTCGCATGATCAAGTCACTGTCATTCGAGACACCCTGCAATAGTTTTGTGACGTGTCTGGCCAGCGTGTCAATTTAGCTAAATCCCGATGTTATTTCTCTAAAAATGTGCCTCCTTCTATCACAATTGCTCTCAACCGCACTCTGCACATCCAACAAACGCCTGACCTAGCCCGTTACCTTCGGGTGCCTCTACTGCATGAACGCGTGCATAAACGCACATACCAACATATTCTCGATCAGCGACGAATCCAGGATTTTAGTCTTGGGGGGCTGGCGCCTATGTATATGTATATATTCTAAAAAAAATTTAGTCTGGGGGGGCTGGCACCTATATATATATGAAAAAATTTTAGTCTTGGGGGGGCTATAGCCCCTGCCAGCCCCCTGGATCCGTCCCTGTTCTCGATGCCGTGCACCACCGACTCTCTGGGTGGTCGGCTAACCTTTTGGCTCTGGCAGGTCGCTCCACCCTAACTCAAACAGTCATCGTGGCACTCCCTAGTTATAATATACAAACGGTTCAACTCCCCCGCAGTCTTTACGATGAGCTAGAGAGACTTATGCGACAATTTTTATTGGGAAACTCCAGTGGCACCAACCGTGTACATCTCGTCAACTGGGAGGACGTCTGTCAACCCAAGAAGTCAGGGGGACTTGGCATCCGAAACATCCGCGCTACCAATGACGCTTTCTTAGCAAAACTAGGTTGGGCGTTGCTCACCAAGCCTCATGCTTTATGGGTGTGTATTCTTTCTGCGAAGTACAAATTTGACGCCAACAATATCCCCGCTGCTCTGGAAAGCAACGGTGGGTCAATGATCTGGAACAGTATTAAGGCTACCTTGCACCTAGTTCTCACGGGCCTTCAATGGACAGTCGGGGATAGCTATAGGATACGTTTATGGCTTGATCTTTGGCTTCCGCGTCTAGACCCTTTGTTATACCATTCTACGTCTCCCATTCCAGAGTCCGTCCTCACCATCAATATCCACCATATGGTCGCTAATGATGGCTATTGGAACTGGGTAGTTATTCAACTGTTCCTCCCTACTTCGATCTGTAGAGTTATTGCGGGTACTTTTCCCCCCGCTCCCCATTTGGGTCCTGACAAAATGATATGCGGTTATTCTGCCACGGGGGACTTTACGATCGCCTCTGTTTACTCCCTGCTTCTTGGCCATAACAAGGATCGGCCCCAGGAGATTTAGCAGGCAATTTGGCACTGGCCGGGTCCTCAACGTATACGTTTTTTCCTTTGACTCCTGGCACATGATCGCCTTCTCACAAAGCAACATCTTGTCAGCCGGCATATCTCCTTGGATGACTCTTGTCACCATTGCCACGCCACTGAATCCTCCCTCCACGTCATGAGGGACTGCCGTCAAGCCAGACACGTGTGGTCTACTTTTCCCCCCATGTTCTTCCCCAAAGCTTTTTCACCATGTCTGTGCGCGAATGGATCCTGACTAATCTGCAATACAACGGACGGGTTCATGGCCACGTTTGGACGATCCTCTTTGGCACCACGTGTTGGCTCCTTTGGAGTTGGCACATCCGGACTTTATTTGATGATCACTTTAATTGGCCTTCCTCACCCACTTTTTGTATTTTGTCTTATGCAGGCCTTATTCGCCAGGTAGCCTAGGACCTCGGATACTGCCGACTTGTATTGGAAGCGGATTTCACATTGGCGCTCCACTTGATTTCTTCCGCTGTCTATCGTGCCCAGGCACTCAACCCCATCGTTCAGAGTATCCACGAGCTGCTCTTCCGCAACTGAACTGTTACCCATAGACACACTTATTGAGAGGGCAACCGTTGTGTCAACTGGCTGGCACACTACGCCACACATTTTGCTCTAGGAGTTACTTATTTTGCAGATCCACCAATAGGGTGTCATTTTCTCCTCGCAGAGGATAAGTCGGGAACCTGTTTTCTCCGACCCATTTTGTAACTAGCTTATCTTTCCTTTATATATATATATATATATAAAGAACAAAGCAAGCACAACCAAAAGAATGTAAGGTTGAATAGACAGGAGGCTTACCAAACAACTTTTCAAAAGGAGATAAATTATGAAGAACCAAGGTGGGAATATGATTTATAGTATAGACAACAATAAGAGTTGCTTCTCCCTAAATTTTTTAGACACGAGGCAAAAAGAAAAAAAGTATGAACTGAATCAAGAATGTTAAGGTGATTTTATTCAACTTATCTATTTTGTTGGGAAATATGATGACATAAACATTGAACAATATTGCATTTAGACTAAGAGATTGAAGTAAAGAAGAATATTGATACTCCATAGTATTGTTTGTGCAAACAATTTTAATAGTGTGAGAAATTTGAGTTTTAATCATGGTAGCAAATGTAATATAAATTTGTGGCAACTCATAACGATGTTTCATAAAGTATATCCAAGTGAACCTATAATAATCATCAGTAAATAACAAGGTTACAAAATTTATTAACTAAAAATAAGAGAATGACCTTAAATGTTATAATGAAGTAAGTCAAATGGACTATCAGAAATAGAACCATTATTATTAAAGGATAAGGTAGGCTGTTTTGCAAGTTGGTAATTGTTTGTTTTGCAAGTTGATAATATAAACATTTAAATGACTCAAAATTTATAGAACCTAGAAGTGTTAGTGTATGCCTCAAGAACCAATTATAGAATGTACTGTAATTTATCAGATGTGATTTAGGTAATATTGGACTTTGCCCTTATTTAATATTAGATAGTTATAATGACTTGCTAGAGACTACTTGAAACTTTTGGGCCTAAAATAAACTTGGGCCTACTACAAATATTAAATACGCCTACATGGTCGCACACTAAAAGCCTAAACATTCATTGGGCTTTAATAGGTTTTGGGTTTTTGGGACTTAGGGTTTTACTTTATATATAGATGTATAATATAACTTGATATGAGTGAGACTCATCTGCCTAAAAAAAAATGAAACCCTAGTGTCATCCTCCTCCTCAAGTGATAGAGAGAGAGGTCTCAAGAGTGATGCTAGTATACCAGAAGCGTTTGTTTGCTCTCACGAGGGTGTGGATGCCGATAGAGGCGTGACATTTGACGTGCTCTTTCGACACTACGAGCTTCTTTGTTATTTCCGTTGTGAAAGGTATAATCTAATATGAATCTGATTTTCATGTTCATATGGATCTTTGTGTTTCGGATTTGCAAATAATGGTAAATATTATTGCATGTTGATAGTCCGAAAAGCTTACAAAAAATTCACAAGAAATTCAAGATTGAAGTTTACTAGTTGAAGCTTGATCAAGACACAAATGTATTGATGAATGGAGGAATTGGTAGTTGTAGCTGTAGAAACAAATTTTAAAAGAAGATGAAGAGAGGTAAGGTTAAATAATCAACCCACCTTACAATAATGCCACAAATTCCACCCCTAAAAATCCAAATAACTTGATTTTCTTCCATGAACTAATAGGCCCTGATAAATAAGATAAAATCATAATACCTTTTTATTTTGTCATTTTGTATAAGAGAAGTCAATGATTTCCTCAGGAACAAAAAAGCGGTCCATTTTCTTATGGTATTTTGGTTTAAATTCTTTATCAAGCTTTTAATAATATGGTTGTGATTTGTAAAAATTCTTCGAATTCTAATTTTAGTACTATAAGGGATTTATAGAAAGAGTTTATTGTTAGACTATAAAGTATATGAATTCTAGTTATTTATAAAGTTGGCAAATTTATCTCTCAGACGAGCTTCAAGAAATAGTGAATGGTCTTATCAATATATAAATGAATCTAATACCCCCAAAACCTAAGAGTTCTGCCACAAGGTTCATCTATCCCATGAAGATGAGTTATTTTTAAATCTTGTACCTAACAACTAAAGGGAGAAACCTGACATTTAGTCCTTTTTCATATAACTAACTAATGGAAATAAGATTGACGGTTAAGTGGGAATTGTAATAGATGTCGAGGAGACTAAGATTAGAGGTAGATGTATAACCAGTAAAGAACCCATATTTATAGGCATTGTTAGATTTAACAAACCCATATTTTGATCATAAAGGTTGCGTTGGATAATGTTCAAGAATATAGCCAAACCCATGAAAATATTTGCATTCTACAGTAGGACAATTTGCAAAAGTATGATCAATTTGATGACAATTCTTACAAAATTTATTCCTAGACTATGGAATTTTGTCTAAATTGGAATAGCAACTTTAGATTATGGAGTTTTGTCTAAATTGAGGTGAGTTTCTTCAAAAATAATTTTTTAAATTGCATCATCCAGTGTAGGTAGTGGAGTTCGATGAAGTAAAGAGGCTAAAACAACTTCATACTCAGGTCAAAGGGCCACGAGAACTTGAATGAGATTAAGATAATATTTACTAATTTTGTTTTATGAAATATTTAGTTCCAAATAGGTTGGACTTGTGCGAGAAAATTATCCAAAGACTGACCATTTTCCTTCTTTAGATTAAGAAGAGTAATCTATAAATGGTGCACGCATCCAGCGGTCTGATTTCAATCGGCCAATAAATTCCAAATTTCTTTTGTAGTTTCATAATCAACAAATTCAATATGAATAGATGTAACAAAGGTATTGCAAAGTCATGTAATGATCTAATTATTTTTCACTATCCTAATACTTAAGAGAAGATGGAAACTTTGCATCAGATTCATCAAATTCTTTATTAGTTATGATGTTTAAATTGTTGTTAGAAAGCTATCTTCATTGATTGATGTCTTAACTAATTAATTTTGATGAGATTGTTTTATCTATATATAATTGGCCAGTAACTAAATTTCCAATTATTCAAATTGACATAAATTGATCAAATTTAAATTCAAAATAAATATCTTTATTAATCAAAATAAAAATATTTATTCGACATATGGCCAAAATCTAGCCAACTATTTGCCATCCTTACTTATAAAATATAGACATTTACAATCTAAGTTAAGTTTAATTAAAATTTAGCCGTGAGTTTATATTTTTAAATTTTTAAAAATTATAAAATATAAATAAGTTGCACAATTATTTATTTAATAAAAAAATTATATAATATATATAATAATCATTATTTACTAATTAACCATAAATTTTACATCTTAGCGAGATTTATACTGAGTGTTGTTATTGTTGTACTATTTACTAATTAAACGAAAAATTATTATAAAAACTTACACTAAGATCAAACTTAAATTCAATTCTTATATTATAATGTTATGAGTTTGATTCTTAAAATATAAAATTTTTCAATTCGTACAAATTTAAATATATTTATTGTATGTCATTTTTTGCCTTAAATATGTATCATATCAGTTAGTTAGTTTGATAATAAGATAATCACTCATATATTAAAAGTTATAATTTAGGTGTCTTTTGTACATATTTTTCATTTGATAAAAAGTTGATAATTTTGTGATCTTTCTAATAAATTTACAAAATTATATAAACAAAATGTTGTATAATTATTTTATACAAATGACTCCCGTGGATACAAGTACAACGTCTATCGAGTCCAATCCACCCGTGATACTGACACTGTATACTCAAGCGTAGGGCAGACCTGCCGGCTTCGTCCTGTCATGTATTCCTGTTCGGAAGATTGTTGTACGATACAAACTAATTTTAGATAATCACTTGTTAGATCAATAATATTATATACGATGATGTTCCGAAACTCGAAAGATACAGATAAATTATAATTAATTAATTAATTTTTATTTAATATTTTTAATTATAATTTAAATTTTATATAAATAAAGAATTTTAAATTATTTAATATATAGTCGATTTTATTATAATTAAATATCTCTGGACGCATTCTCAATCCCAACACAAAAAACTGGAACTGGTTCCCTTTTGTGGAAGATTATGGCTCACATCAAGACAGTAGGTGTTGTGGGTGCCGGTCAGATGGGGTCGGGAATCGCTCAACTCGCTGCCGCACACGGCTTGGACACCTGGTTGGTTGATACCAACCCGGAGGCTCTCACCAGAGCCAAGGAACTGATCACAAATAACATCCACCGTTTGGTCTCCAAAGGCCACCTTTCTCAGGTAAATACGATAATTAGAACCTTCAAGACTCGGATATAATCAGATAATAATGAAAGATAAAGTTTTTTGTTGATTATACTGGTGCAACGTGAAATTCTTGGAAGATTTGGGACTTGCGAGACATGATAGGATCCACTTTTTCGGTGAACTGAAGTGTTTTCCTTCGGTGGCTTCCTTTTGCATCGCGGACTAAAGTTATTATCTTTCTGATTTGTTTAATGAGTTCACTCTGACTCTGAGAGTACGATTCAGGCTGAGTGGACATGATGATGCACGGCATGATGATGAACTAACCTCTGATTCAAATAGTTTGTTAGATTATACTTGTGATGGCTTGAATCCGTGTCTTGTGAAAAATGGTAGAAAGTGGCTCTATGCATTTGTTGGAAGTTTTGCAAGTCGATATAAGCAAGGAGATGTAGTTAGCAACACACTATGATGATTTTCTTACCTGTACTGCTATAATTCTTCCAGTTGTAAGTCAGACTGCTTTTCATGTGAGGCCTTGAAAGAAAGATATATTGGAACTTGTAAGGAAATTGAAACCTTTTGTTTGCAAACATAGTAAGTGCTTTGTACTGAATTATGAAAGAACAGATGCTAGTTACGGAAATAAATCTCAAGTGCTTTGATTTCGTGTTCATTGATTTCCATAGTTATGTGATCCGACTTGACAGGCGGATGGTGATGGTGCGTTGAGCCAACTAAAATATTCCTCAAATGTACAAGAATTATCTTCTGCAGATATTATCATCGAAGCTATTCTAGAATCTGAAGACGTGAAAAAGACGTTGTTTCTGGAATTGGATAAGATTGCAAAATGCTCGACAATTTTAGCATCCAATACAAGTTCCATCTCCATTACTCGTCTAGCATCTGCAACTAGCAGACCTATCAAGGTTATTGTTGGAACTTCTGAAGAGAAGACTTCTTTCGATTAATATAGAATGACATTTGAAGATTCTGATAATGACTGGGTGGAAGAAATATCTCTGCAGGTTATTGGGATGCATTTTATGAATCCTCCTCCTATAATGAAATTAGTTGAGATTGTTCGTGGTGCTAATACATCGGATGATACGTTTTACGCAACCAAGGCCTTGGCAGAGAGGTGAGTGAGTTGTATTCTTGTTCTAAATTTTATTTTGTTTAAAGTTGCTTCAAGATATCAATGTATGTCTTCAGAGGACAGCTCACTTGATGACCTTATGATCTTCTATTCTCATTAACATGATGTTGGAGGAGCATTAGATGATTTCTAAGAACCACTGGCCTCCTTACTTCTAGTGACCCAAATACATATGCTTTTCCTTCTCTACTGGCCGATGCTCAGTGCTGAGAAACACTGCCTGGCATGGCAGATCAACCTGGAAAACCGAGGACCTGTAGCACAAACCAGGCTTGGACACCCGTAAAACATTCGGGACTGTTCAATCTGAAAACTGGGTTGAACTGGCAAGCTGGTGAAATCTGGACTGTTCTTTTCAAAATTTTAAGATTTTCATATCTAAATCTTGTTCGACCTTTGTTAAGCTCCAGTTTGCGTAGACCAGGTCAACTTCCAAGTCAAGTTTGACAATGTTGCTGATACCTCATGGTCCTTCCAATAATTTCCCCCCTAATGGGGACCTATTTTGTGCTTTGATTAGTACTAGCCCCCAATCATTGAACTATTTAGTATATTAACTTGAGCAGTAGTTTTGCAGGTTTGGCAAGACAGTAATATGCTCTAAAGACTTTGCTGGCTTCGTTGTAAATCGGATCCTAATGCCTATGATAAATGAAGCGTTCTATGCACTTTATACAGGAGTGGCGAGTAAGGAGGACATTGATACAGGAATGAAGCTTGGAACAAACCATCCAATGGGTCCTTTAGAGCTTGCAGATTTCATTGGATTGGATATATGCTTATCAATTTTGAAAGTTCTTCACAGTGGCTTGGGGGACAATAAGTACGCTCCTTGCCCACTTCTCGTGCAACACGTTGATGCAGGACGCCATGGACGAAAACGTGGCGTAGGAGTATATGATTATAGGAAATCATCTCAGAAAGGGAAAACATCATCTAAAATTTAAAAAGTGGTGCAAGTTCTTGACGAAATGATACATACATCCTGCAATTCATGTAATGTAACAGCTATCTTAACGCCTGGCTTATGATGAGATACCATTGTCAATGTTAAACTCTATTTTTCTGCCTCCTCCCTTGTAATCGGTAACAAAGCAGAGGAAAGGAACCTCTTTGGTTGTCCCTGTATTTTTCACTTTTTAGAGTTTAAATAGTATATCGAACATATAGTGGTCGTCGAATACTTGGACGATCGTCTGAATCAGTTACAACTGTAGCCTAATTCGCATTTCAGACACCGAATCACCTCGCTTTATTCTTATGTATTTGCTTCGTAAAAGTGGCCTGGCAATGTCCGAACACTATTTTAAAGTAAGCTATACAGTATGCACCAGTGCAAATGGTTTGTAATAGGTATCTCATTCATAATAATGGGTATGTTTCTTTTTGCCACTCTCTCAAATGGATTTAGTCTCATTGCCTTCTTTCCACCCATATGCTGTCCTTTAAAACGGAAAACAAAGATAGAGAAATGAAAAAGAAGATCAAAACGATTTCCTATACTAGAAGAAGAAACCAGCCTTTAACAACTGTATGATTAACCGCACATTCTTATGTAAAACTTACGTTCCTGATTGCGCGCCAGCTTGGAACCTCTTTATCAGACAAATAATTGAACGACCATTCGATTTCAAGATAAGTGGCCAAAGTTAGGAGCAATAAATTTCAAACGCTCGTGATGTCCCCACTGGAAGTCACCCTTTTCCTTGTCATTCTAAAGCAAGCTGGCTTTATTAGGTAGGCAAATTCTTCATTGAAAGTGACTGAATTGGAATCCGATGTGTGAATTGAACGTCACAAGATAAAAGAAGCTAACATTATTAGATAAAAAAGAGACACTAGATAGGCTTTTTACTACATAAAAGGAGTTTTCTTTTGGATTGTTTTGAGAGCAGGTAGAAGCAATGAAGTTCTTGTTTCAGTGCCCTTGTTGCTCATGCTTCTGCTTCATGAAGCCCAAGAAGGGAAAACCAAGAGTGAAGGAGGCCAAGGAGGAGGCAAAGAAGGAAGAGAAGAAAGAGTAGAGTGAAATCACATTGCTGGTGCAAAACTGAAAATCTACTTCCATGTGATTTTCTTTTTCTTTATTTTTAATTTTTCATTTATAGATAGTAATCGTGTAAATTTCTTGCAGCATGCTGCTTCTTTCTTCTAAACCATACTCGAGGCTTCTCTGTTTCTAATTGCCATGTAAGGGAAGTAACCACTTTGGCAAAATAAATTTCATCTTTCTGATTATGTTGCTCCAGTGCTTGCATAGTTTAAGATTATATCCAAAATAAGAAACTTTGGGAAGATGGCATCTTCCATAAAAGGAATATAGGTGAGTTCGTGACCGTTTAAAGACAATTAGTTTAGCAAAATGTGAAGTTTATATAACAATGCCAGTCTGCCTAGTTTCACCTAAGCTCGTTGTAGATTGTGCAACTAATTTCTGGCTTGTTCTGAAGGCAACTGTCTATACCTTGAAGCTTTTATGATCCTGAACCTTTTGGTTCTCAATAATTAGCTGCGTAGACTAAATAACCATCAGAAAACTGCTGTTTAATCCTGTTGATGGCTAACATGCTATATACTCGTCCATGGACTATAGTTGCATTGTTAGATGTTCTTGAAGGCAAGCAAAATCAAATTCTTATTGTAAGATGGACATGGAAGAACACGAAAGGCAGTTTGTTTTTCCAGAAGAAATGTTGATATTTATCTGTTTTTCCTGAATTGCCTTCTGGTTGAAATGTCACTTTGCACAAGTTGAAATGGAAATGGGGCGTGAAGGTGTTCAACAAAGGTTAAACATGACGGGGTTCCTTGAGTGGGTCACTGTAGAAAACGACCTCAAAAGCCGTTTAAAAGTCACTGAGTCATTTTTTAAAGACGTTTTGGCTTCATTAAGTTGTCCCACTTTATAATTTTTGAATCAACGTTTACATCATCCTCGTCTAATCCTTCAGAGTTATAATCAAGATTTTAAACTATGATCTGTAATCATATATTGTGACAATTTCACGCTTACAGTGGAATTCGTTATCACCAATTATTATAATTAACGTCACATCAAAAACGATAATCTACAATTGTAATATAACCCATAATTCACATTAAATTTTTTTAAATATATAACTTGTATTATTGCTTTCATTATTTTCAAATAGTTGTGTCAGTTTCATCTTCAAATTCACATCGAGATCGATATTTCAAACGTAGGAGTATGAAATTTTAGAGATTTCATTTTATGTAAGAGACAAGAATAAAATATTTATTGTAAAATACTCTTTTTAATTATTTATATGAGTGTGTAAATATTTGTTAGTCTATTTTTTTCTAACAAAATAGTATTAAAACAAACTATGACATAAAAGAGCCTTTACATTCTTCTAAAATCCACAATTTCCCAAAACAAAATTTTGAAAATTGGACATCTAGGATGAAAGTCATTCTCGATTTCATGAATAACTAGCAGAATAATACTGCGCAAATGCGCAGTAATAATGCCCTGTGAATTTAATTGATAATGTAAAAATATATAAAGGAAGATTAAAAACTTTGTAATTATATTAGAAATTTATGACTAATGA